>OZ034971.1:34749803-34904803 GCA_964030785.1 Siderastrea siderea
CATAGAGATAAGCATGCTAAGAGCCACAATCACCATAAAAATAATGTAGAACGAGAGGTAGATTGTGCCAAAGATCTGCGTAGTCGAGAAGGCAGGGTCACGAACTTCAATATGTTCTGCTTCAAGAAAACCGATCAACAGCCAGAACAAACGAAGAAGCGTATTCGTAGATCTAAGAATAAGAAATTGAAATATGGGATACAGAACGTAAGCTGTCTGGAATCTTTAAAATGACGATAAAAATAATATTAAAAAAAAATTAAAAACGTTCCCTGGTTAAAAGGTTTAAAACGGTAAGCTTTCGGCTACCAGTCTGTAGCCTTTGACGAACACTAGAATGGAAAGCGAATATTACAAATAGAAGCAATAAATGTGCGAAAAAAAAAACTAACAAACAGAAATCTGCAGTAAAAAATGTGTGAAAGCTGAAAGTGAATTCAAAAAAATGATGGATAGTCATAAAAGAATGGAATATTGCCTAGGCAATGGTTTTGAGTTATTGTCGGCATTGATGGTTTTCGCACTATTCCAGGATTCCCAAAGTCTTACGGACACGATAGCTGCCCTTGTCAATTACGCGTGCATTTTCAAAATCAATAGGGGGTTGTTTGACCAAGCGTGGTTAGCAATATTTGAGCCTTTTACATATTTTTCGGGGTTTCTTTTGTGTTCTTTTTTTCGAGTTTGAAAGCATCTGCCAGTCTCTCCAATGTAGTTCCAGGAGCAGTCTGAACATGGAATTTTCTAGACTGCGTTTGTTTGGAGATCCATGTGCTGTCTAAAGTTTGGAGACGGGAATTCCTGTTGGAGAGTCCTCGGAGAATTTTGTAGGAGAATTCTCTGATCAATGGAATTTAAGATGTCATGAACGGTAGTGACGGCGTCTTTCTTGAAGACTACGAAGCTGTCATCAACATATCGCTTCCAAATTCTTGGTGGGATTGTGGAATTACTGATGGCTAATCTTTCAATTACTTCTATGCAAAGGTTAGCAATAACAGGGCTGACGGGGCTTCCCATTGCACAACCGTAAATCTGTTTATATAATTGGATTTGGTTGTGGTTGTAGTATCTATGTTTTTTCAAATGGGCCGATCCACCAGAAGCATACCGTGGTTTCGCTTGTCTTCCTTACATCAAGGGGCTAACTGAGCCACTCATGAGATTACTCCGTATAACAACGAAATCTGAGTAGACAGCAAACCCTTTAAAACTCTCCAACAAGAATTCCCGTCTCCAGCCCATAGATCTCCAAAATTCCATGTTCAGACTGCTCCTGGAACTACATAGGAGAGAATGGCAGATGCTTTCAAACTCGAAAGAAAGAACACAAAACAAACCTCAAAAACTATGCAAAAGGCTCAAATATTGCTAACTACGCTTGGTCAACCAACCACCTAATTGACTCTGTACTTTGAAAATGCACGCGTAATTGACAAGGGCAATTATCGTGTCCGTAAGACTTTGGAATCCTGGCATAGTGCAAAAACCATCAATGCCGACAATAACTCAAAACCATTGCCTAGGCAATATTCCATTCTTTTATGACTATCCATCATTTCTTAAATTCGCTTTCAGCTTTCACACATTTTTTAACTGCATATTTCTACTGTTTGTTACTTTTTTTCACACATTTATTGCTTATATTTGTAATTTTCGCTTTCCATTTTAGTGTTCGTCTAAGGCTACAGACTGATAGCCGAAAGCTTACCGTTTTAAACCTTTTTTTTTTACCAAAGAACTCTTTTAAATTTTTTAAATATGTTTCATCCTCGTTACTCCTCCATCTTCAAAGATAATAATGATAATGATGATGATGATGATGTTGATAATAATAATAATAATAATAATAATAATAATAATAATAATAATAATAATAATAATAATAGAGTTATTGCACTCAGACATGAACCTCTCGATGGCTATAAACTCAGACAAGACTCAACTTTGTGGATGTTTGTAGTACAAAATAAAGAGTTTGCTAACGTTCTGGATTTTACCGACGCAAGAATGTGTGACAAATTTGTCATTGCAGCTTTCCAAGTCAAAATAAGCAAATGGCAGTTTACTTACTTTTCGTAGGGATGTGAGATATCATAGTGAACCTCATTCTGCTTTCTCAGCTTGTTTTGTGCGGCAACGTAGTACGTGTATATCTTGGTCATGCCAGTGAAAAACGCAAAATACAACAGAAGGAAGATCAGGAGAAACTTGAGCACATCTTTGAGCATTTTGTACAGGGACAACTGCAAAGGCCCAAGAGTTGAGTTGACTTGAAACACGTGAGCAAGGTGGAAGAAGGCCATCACTGAGGCGCTAGCATAGATCATATCAGCCCAAATAAACTCTGGACTCCTTGGTTTCCATTGATTATCGTTAGCACCCCATGCGATGAACCACAGCACGTAAGCTACAATAAAAGTAACTATGATAAGGGTGTCAACGACGTTCCACCACTTTGAGTAGTATATGACCAATCCTTGTCGATACACCTCCAGGAGCTCCACCACAAAGAATCCCAGTATAAACGCTAGTATCACGAAGTCTGTTAAAACAAGAACAAGTTTACAACAAGGATTGACTGGATAATAAGAATCATTCTGTAGCTCTACACGGTAAATCTGATTTATTTATCCATCCATCCATCCATCCATCCATCCATCCATCCATCCATCCATCCATCCATCCATCCATAGAGGTTTCTATTCTATTCTATTCTATTCTATTCTATTCATTCATCCATCCATCCATCCATCCATCCCTCCCTAACTCCCTCCCTCCATCCAACCATCCTTCCATCCATCCATCCATCCATCCATCGAAAAACTCAGACAGTGGCTTTGCGCAAACCAACTCACTCTGAACATATTAAAAACTGAATACTTGGTAGTTGGTTCAAGACAAAGAATTGCGACAGTCACTGCAAGTCTTGATCTCTCTATAAACGGCATATTATTAAAAAAAGTTAATTGCAGTAAATGCCTAGGTGTAGAACTAGACGAATTTCTTTCATGGGATTCCTACATCACAAGTGTCTGTAAGAAGGTGTCATCGGGCATAGGTATTATAAAAAAGATCAAGCCTTTTATTCCATCGCGCAGTTTAATTGACAATTACCAGTCAATCGTTGAACCATATTTCAAATATTGTAGTATTGTTTGGAATGGCATTAGTGAGGGCCTGGCCGAAAAACTCCAAAAGTTACAAAATCGCGCAGCACGAATTATCACACAAAAGACATGTTAGAAAGACATGTTAGAAAAACTCGGATGGTCAAACCTTAAGGAGAGAAGAAATAAACAGAAAGCTCTGATGATGTTCAAAATTATTAACGGCATGACACCAGTTTACTTAAAGGATATGTTCTCAAAGAACATTGGCACGTCATGTTATAACCTTCGAACATCAAGAGAAGACATCGGTTTACCGAGAGCCAGAACCGACTATTACAGAAACAGTTTCGCCTTCACTGGGGCGAAAATTTGGAATTCGCTTCCAAATGATCTGAAATGTGAACGGTCGCTCGAATCCTTTGAAAACAAGCTCAAATCTCTCAACTTCTGTATCGATTTTTAAATACATATATATTTCTTTTTTTTTTTTTAAATTGTAATACATGATACTTAAGGTTAGTTAGCTTAGCATTTGAAAACACTATTTGTAAATCTTGCACGGCTTTTGTGTAAACCAAAGATACTATTGTAATTTTGACAAAACCACCGTTTTTAAATAAAGTTTTCTATCTATCTAACTATTCATCCACCCATCCATCCATCCACCCCTCCAAGCCTCCCTCCTTCCATCCATCCATCCATCCATCCATCCATCCATCCATCCATCCATCCATCCATCCATCCGTCCATCCATCCATCCATCCATCCATTCATCCATCATTCCAGAAAACAGCTTTGCATTTACTGGGGCCGCAATTTGGAATGCACTACCAGATGACTTGAAACAATTACCATCTGTTAGTGCTTTCAAAAAGAAAATGAAGACTTATAGTTTTGCATCGACAACAAAAATTAGGTATTCTATATATTAAACAACTCGCTTTTATTCTGTTAACGTACACACTTTCATAACGATTATTTGTATGCCTCACGGCTTTTAGGTAGAACAGATTTTCTAATGTTATATAATAACATATGTAAATTTGATAAAATTACCGTGTTTTAATAAAGTTTTCTATTCTATTTTATTTCTATCCATTCATCCGTCCATCCATTTGTCCGTCCATCCGTCCGTCCGTCCGTCCGTCTGTCTGTCTGTCTGTCTGTCTGTCTGTCTGTCTGTCTGTGTGTCTGTCTGTCTGTTTATTTATTTATTTGTTCATTAATTGATTGATAGATTGATTGATTTGTTTATTTCCCATGGTCTATTTAAAAAAAAAAGCGCAATAGTGTTATTTCAGGTTTAAAAAGAGAGGCGAGGGGAAGCGTTTTAAGATGTTGAGCGTTTTTTGCACGACTTCAAAAACATTCCCACATAGGTGCGTCATTGTGGAGTGAAAAAAAAAAAAAAGAAAAACAAAGCAAAACAATCGCCCTTGTGTGGAAGGAGCGATAAGCCAAGTAGAAAAATAGCAAGGTATTAATATGCATTTTGAACTTGTCTAACAAGTCTTGAATGCAGGAAGTATATTCATCTCGTTACACTAACTTGGGTAAGTGTAACGAGATGATATTTTTCTAGAGAAAAACGAGATAATTTTTTTCTTTAAAAAAAAAAACTAATGAAAACTGATATTACAAAATTATTTTAATTTTTTGTGTGCTTGTTGTTCTGACTAACAATATTAAAACGGGGTATTTTATGCAGCTCGCGAAAAGCCCCAGGGGCAAGTTCATAAAACTCCGTGTCCGGCGTAAGTCCTCACGTCAGACGTTCACTCGATCCAGTCGAAGTCACTATTTTAACGACTGACGTTAGCAGTTATGTCCAGCGTTAGGTTGTATGCAACTCACACCAGAGGCATTAGTCCCCGCCAATGTTCTCCCTTCTCTCAAGGTGCGAAATATATTACGGTCGCTCCGAGATACGAGCCCAAGTGGTGTAAATTTTTAAGGTGCATCTAACCCCAAAATTTAGTTCCGCGTCAAATAAATTCTGTTATCATTTGGAGTATTTCGTCACAAAAAGTTTTTGATGTGGTTTAATCCCTGATTTTCTGTGTGCGGTTGAAGTACGGGAAATCGGGTGAAAATAGACACCATTTTGGTTCAGGGTCGAGTAGTGAGGGCATGGGACTAGTCACAAATCAAGAGCTCGCAGTCTCGTGCTATCTCTATCGGAGCTATATTTCTCTTGAGCTCTCAAAGATGTACAGAAAACATTTGACCGTTGGTATTGCTCCGAGTCGTAGTAACCAAAGAAACGAATTGAATCACAAGAAGTATCACCATATAATACAGCATTTTTTTGACGATGACCGACCAGAGGTGAAGAGTCGAAATGAGTAATAGCGAACAAGGCGGCAGCCTTCCAAGCACTCGATACTATGCTCGATGCCTTTTAAGCAAAGACTTGTTGTCGCAGAAGAAGGTATCCGATCAAACGATTAAGCTTTTTGTGTATTTCCAATGACTCAACGACCGATTAATCACAGAATACTCTGCCACGCAAAAGTATTTTTTGTGGAGCTCTCTACGCGCAGGAATTTATTACCTTTGCGAATTATTCAAGTTGGTTACACGGTAAGCGCTAAATAATTACATGTAAGCTGTGCCCAAAACAGCCTAGGGTTTAAAATTAAAGACCGTATTTATAGAAAGTAATCCTTCAGCAGAACCGAACGGACTTTCTCCACAATAACAAACCATTGCCATTATTCCTTATTCTAGTCTACGAACGTGCCTTGCTATAGTAAAGAATTTTATCTTGAGTCATTTTAAATCACTCGAGCATGACAAAACACTACTGTGCAGAGATCCCTTGTTCATATCTTCCGTTGAAGTAGACTGCAAGCAGTCTCTTTCTTCTTTTATTACCATTTTTTTTTGCGAAAAAAGCCACTAGAAGATCAAAGTGCGAGCGATGAGCGGCAAAGCCTAGAGTCGCGAGTTTAGTAGCGAGGGCCGGTTGATTTACTTAACTTGTACATTTCCGCTCGCGCGTAAGATCTGAGGAAACTGCTCGCACGTTGAAGCGAGAAAAACGATTGGTAAGATAATGTCAGTTGAACTGATATTAACCAACTCTCGTGCTTATAATTCTTACCAATGTCCTTTAGAAAATAATTGCCTTCCTGATTCGCTACTGTTATAAATTGTTGCTATTGTTAATGCTGATTATAGAAATGGTCGAAAATGGACAAGACGTAAGTATATCGCAGTTTCCACATTTACTCCTATGTAAACTAAATAAATGAAGAAAGGAATGCTTATTAAAATCTCCATTTCTATAAGAGATTCCCTCAGCTTGAATACAAATCTCAAATGCGAGAAGCGAAGAGCAGGGAAACCAAGACCAAACGTGAAGACCGAGCGTGCGAAATAAAATGTAAACACTCACGGGCGAAGCTCATCATTCCAGCTTCTTTGCAGCCCTCCAAGGCCAATCGTTGCTTTATTTGCTGTTCCAGTTCTTAGGTTTGCCTTTATTTCCTTTTTGCATTGAGCGATTCATTCTTCGTTGGTTAGCGGGTTATTAGCAGATATGGTCAGGACGGCTCTTTCTTCATCATTTGTCGGTGTACTGTCGACTTCATGTTCCCCATCTATCTCGTATTCAGAGCTAAATCACCAGAATCCGTGTAGCTCGTCTCAGTATCTGCTTTGGATTACAACATTGGAATTTTAGTCATACTATGACTTTGTTCGAATTAGCTAGAAGGTCAGAAGGCTTCGATCAACAAGTAAAGCTAGAGAAACACAGCTAAACTGGGCGGCTTGGAATTCTTGGTTCTTGATCTTACGTCGCAACTACGGCTCGCCCCAGGTTCCTCTAACTGGGACTTGAACCAAATTTTTGTTGAATTTAACAGGGCGCAGTAAATCGAGAATTTAACCAAATCAGAAAATTTTTGCGAAGAAATGTTCCAAAACGTTTTAGGGGTTAGGTGCACTTTAAGTTGGTGATTTATTGACTTTCATGGAAATTTTGGCGAATCAAGGCTAAACGACTGAAATTGTATTTCTTTGACTGAGCAAAAACTGAACGTCTGGGGTAACTGACCCGCAAAAAATATGAAAGAAAACAAGAAACGCCCTTGAGGCATTAGACCCCGTCGTTGTTCTCCCTCCCCTCTGGGTACAAAAAAAAATACTTAATATGGTCACTCAAGATGAGCCCAAATGGTGCAAATTTTTGAAGGTGGTGATTTACCGTACCTTTGACGTGTTTGCTGCCATTCTTACATACGTTTTCTCTGCAACCTTCTTCCTGTGATAATCTTAATCCCCTGTAGTATATAGGAAGTATGACCAGTCCCATTTTCCTTGTCCTTACACCCTGTTCTAGCCTGCGTGACTAAGAGCGTGACGAAATATTCTTATCATAGATTGACTTAGTTACGTTGTGTAAGAACCCAAATAGTTCTTTCTAGGCCATGATTTGATGAGTGAATTGACGCGAGCAAGAAAGTTCCCGGGATCGGCTTTTGAGTTTGAGTAATGTTTACATGCCACGTTATTGCGCCCACAAAATAAGAATTCATCATGCTATCTTGAATCTTTTGCTTTCAAAGCTCGCTAGCAACTGCGTCCTTTCCCCCAGCGAAGAGAAGTTAACTCCATTGAATTCCTTGCACTTTTAAACACTAATTTCCCTAAAGATTTTGCCGAAGCAAAGCAAAACTGTCGGGAAATGCTTGCATTTTCACTGTTGAATATTTAACCTTGTTTGTTTGGCAGAGCGAGAACCGGAAGCTCGGGTCGATTAATCCACGAAAACAGCAAGATCGAATCGGTGACTATCAAAACTTGCTTTTTGACCCGGGGGGGGGGGTACTCCCATATACACGCTATATAGGTATCTGCCGCTGTGAAGGGTATGGTTTTCAAGCTGTTTAGTCTGGGATAGGGTACGAAAATCAGAGAGTTTTGGTCTAGAATAGGGTATCATTTTCAAGGAATCTAATCAGTTGGTTGGAGAAATTAGTCTAGACTAGGTTTCCCGGCAATTGACACTAAAAAGAAATCAATTTGGCAAATTTACCGGCAACTAGCAAAGAAAGCGTTAATAGAGATGGGTTTAATACCCAGGATAGGTTATCACTGAAAACACTGCTGGATATCCTAGACTGTCAACATTCGGGATTTAGACAGAAATCGGTGGTTTTTAACAATAGCTAAAAACAAACAGTTGATTGTTCTTCGTAATGCGTACGTGCGTGCTCAAGACAACTCAGCGTGTGACTGACGAGGTTAATACGGAGTCGAATAGCCAACCTGGGTCTTTAGACGCTTTTGCCTTGATTTTGCCTTTGGTATTCCAACAACGTTCGTTTTTTGCTGTTGTATCCGAAAGGCAACACTCATGATGGTTCTTTATTCACTCAGGTTAACCTGAAATTGAGGACTTGATGGAAACAAAAACTGAACAAGTATAAATAAACTTTTATTTTGAGAGCATTATTTAAAATGTGACGTAACATTTTGTTTTCGCTGGACTGTGTTAGTAATGGAGTTTCTCAAAAATAGCTAGTCTGGGATAGGGTTACGGATTTTTGGTGTTTAGTCTAGTATAGGGTTGCAAAATGCACCTCAACTTGGTCTAGTTTAGGGTAAGGGTTTCAGAGTCCCAGCGGCACACCCCCGCCCAAAAATTTGCAGAGTACCCCCCCGGGCTTTTTGTTTGAACTTGTTCTCTTCTGTGAGGCTTAAGGGGGCCTTTTGCAAAATAGAAGAAGCGATTGAAACTTAGTCGTCGATCTCCTGCCTGCTGAATTTTGAGAAATTGCACGCTTTATATATTTTTATTACCAGGGTCAAAGAGCATTTCAAATCAAATCAGAAACGCCTGAACGCTTTGATTTCAACAATAGCCGCTTTGATGTCGCGTCTAGTGATTAATTCAGGGGCTTACGAGGTGTGTTAAAGATGAAATTTTATGAAAAAAAAAAACTATATTCAAACTTGAAAACCTTTCGGATCTTTTTTCTTTCGGACACAAAACTTCAGACAAGGTGCATCCATGCATATTTGCATGGGTCGATTAATCCACGAAAATAAGAAAGATCGAATCGGTGACTATCAAAGCTTGCTAGCATCTTCGTCCTTCCTCTCGTACGCGTCGAAGGGATTTTTATGCCATTGCCTTAGTAATTAATGTGTCTTAGTAATTTTACACACCGACTTTCATGAGAATTTTGACGAATCGACGCTCAACGACCGGAGGTAATGTGACGTAATGTGTCTCCAGTTGCCTTCCCCCACCCCCTGGAACTAGGTCGACTCTTCGTGTAAGCGTCACCAAGTGTTCCTATCATTTTAAAGTGAGTTTAGGGAGGAGCTGGCGTTGTTGCTGAGGGGTTTTTTTGGATCGCATCTTGTCATACGCTGTTTTGAAGCGTTTTGTGCTGCTAGATTAGTGAAATAGATGAAAATCTGAATGTTAAAAATCGACATTGCGCGTGCATAACTAGTGCTAGTCCCCAACAGCACATTAAAAAGAAAAATCCTTAAAACTTTGGGAAGAAAGAAGATCGAGTTCAGACTTTTCTTGCGAAAGGGAGATAATTAATTTATAATCTGATGGAAACAATAACTGCTATTACAAAGAATAGATAAACTACATTATAAAATGTATAAATATACGTACTTATGACGTCATAACTGCCATAATAATGCAAATTTCAAGAAATCGATTCGTTACGATTTGTATCTTGATGGCTGTTAAATATTAGCACTGCTCTGAATAACCAAAACTGTGTGTGTTTGAGTTTTAGGCTTTTTTCTGTTCAGGTCACGTGACCTACCCAATATGGTTGTGATGCGAAAACCTTGAACTCCTTTCCCATAGAACAAATGTGGCCAAGCAGCTTATCTGAGGAAGTCAAGGTTTTCAAGATATGATAACTAGGACCTTCCCATAGCAACGATATAGTAGTGAAGAGTCTCCCCCCTTAACAAGGGACATGGTAAGGTGAGGCTTCACATCTCACAAAAGCGTCTCAAGGTGTCTCATCAGTGCCATAGACGCCTTTCCACGATGTTAAACCCATTAGCGTGCGACCTCATACAGTAAGCAGTAATCCATCCCTCCCAAGGGCCAGCTCTTATGTCATTGTGAACCTACTAACATAATAACTGTATTTTATCAATCATTTTGGTTTGGTGATGCATCATTGGAAGCCTCTATCAAACATGATACTATATTCTTTCATCTGCTTTTCAGAAGCTCATTGAGTGATACCAGTTACAAGAAAGTTTAATTCTTATGTACTTACCGAGTGCGGAGAGCCCTGCTAGGGATGTTTCGAAGTTTGTTTCAAAGGTGTTGGCACCAATAACGCAAAGAAACGCCAGGTATCCAGTGGTGTGGTTGACGAACTTGGAATAAGGATGCTCGAAAGTGTTTCTTACAAGACGACAGCAACACCACTTGCAACGACCACCTAAGTTTAACCAGTTGGAGCAACCCACTCTTTTCACATAGAGATGTGCAAGATGACAAGGGACGTAGATCAAACTGAAGACAGCCACTAAGGGCAGTTGAATGAGGACAGCCCAAATTAACTTTACTGGTAAGTTTCTGTCTTGCCAACAGGGATCCTTGTAAATGACATCATTGAGAATAGACTGACATCTGGGGCTTGCCGCAAACTGAAAGTAAGAATAAGAAGGCATCATTATTATAAGCATAACAATCCCTTTGAGATGCAGAACCGAAAAACTATCCAGGTTTGCTCCCGGATGTGCTAAAGAGTTTTCGGGCTCCCTGAACGTCTCCAGACCTTGTTTTGAGGTACCGCCACCTTGTGTCAACGTAATTAATAAAACGTTGCATGATACATGCAGCTCAAATATATTAATTTTCTTCAATTTCTTTCTAGTGGAACTTTTCTAATTCGGGGACTACTTGGATGATGAAAATCACGTTGCAGAACAGAAACACCATGCATAGGAAATTGACAATCCAAAATTAGTTGATAAGGACATCGACGGCGGAAAGTCAATTATCGTGGTCAAAATTGTACCCCAATTCTTAATTGCAGTTGTGTGACCTTTGGTAAAGGCAATTTGACAAATAAAAATCGGCCCTCTTTGTTTAGCACACATCCATGTTTGACACTTTAATGTTCTTAGTTTGGTATTTTTTTGTCGATTTGGGTTGAAATTCTCTATGGCTGCTTCGCAATGTGATTTACTTTAATATTGTCTGACACTTCACTAACGAGGATGCCAAAACAAAGTTTCAATTTTCGTGACGCCAATTTCTAGCCTTCTTTTCCAGCAATTTCTTAACTACTTCCTGTGGTTAAAGAATCCGCCTTGTTTTGTTTAATCGAATCGTAAACAAAAGCCTGCTATTTTTTTTCCTTTCTAGCTTGTTTTTGGACCTTTTAAAGAGATTTTGCTGGCTGGGGCAGTGTGTCATGAGCGTTTACCGAAAAAAAAAACATGTTTACAAAGGGCGGACACTGACTGACGTACGTACGAAAGACTCAAATCGCGAGTCTCGGTTGTCAATGAATAGACCTTTGTACAGTTACATCAGCCATTCATTTTGCCCCCTGGGCATCCCATAGTATTCAGCGAAATGTATTTATTCTTTTGTAGTGACAATGCAGCATTGTCTAATAGAATCAATCAAGTATAATGGGCTTCAGCCCAGGGGGCAAAATCAATATGGCTGCTGTTTCGGTAAAAAGGCCCAGTCTGATTCAAACATGTACACAGAAAGATTCATTGGACCTCACCGAGAAAAATTGAGATGAAGGCTTACTTAACAAGAAAGACAATCTTATTTTCTTTCTGCAGCTTACCTGGTAGGGTGCCTTTGAAAGAGCAATGCGACTAAATTGAGGATAATATTTAACGACTGGAAATAAACGAACTTTAACACACATCAAAGGCTCTTTGTTTAGTTATTAGATTGTGCGAGATCGTCATTTTCACTCAGAGATAATTTTACAGCTCGGGCGAAAGATAAGGAATGGCGCGATCCAAGCAAAGAACGGCTGACGACTCGGATCCCACCCGTCCCAACTCTTCACGCGCGCCCTACCCCTGAAGAAAAACAGCGACTGCCAGCAGTCTATATGACCTATATAATGTTCTTCAGCTAATGAGCTAGCTAATATTCGCCATCCCTTCTCTGATACAGGGCAATAGAGAATGCTGTAAACAGATAGAAACCTGGCTATAAAGAAGCTTCGCATAAGATATTAAGAATCGCTTCCTACCTTCTTTCGTCCTTTCTCAGTGGCAGTCTTCAGTAGACTGATACTTGCACCGTAATTGCTGTTGTCACATGCATCGTCGATGTTTTTGTCTTTATCAATGAGTGGACCGGTTCCTTCAGTATCCATCACCTCGAGCAGTTCCCTCCAGTTACCTTGTTCAACAACGCCAGCAGCGAAATTCTCGAGGCGTGACGCTCGTACTAAGTAGTCATCTCTGCTGTAATGATGCTCTTACTTGGCAAGCTCTTCGAGACGGTGTGAGTCACTGATGGCTCTTGCTATGACATCAGTGTGCACATTGGTCGTTGAATTCTCTTGATTGGTGCACCACAGCCACTTCAAGCCAATGTACAGAGGGTTGGAAAGGATCTCTAACGACCTTTGCTCGCGCTCTTCTTTGGTTATTTTCCCTCCTTCTTGTTGTTCTTCAGTTGACAGTGATATGCATTCTTTCGTTTCTTTGTTACAGCTGGTGAACGGGCTTAGATCGTGGCATTGCTTCTTAAAATCTGCCTTGAATTTCTGCCATCTGCTCAGTTCTCCCATCTGTTTCTTGCTTTTCTCCCGTTTGTTTCTTTGACATACTGACAAGTCGTCCATTTCCTTCAAGTCCCCTTTTTCAGCATTTGCTATGTACTGCCAAACAGCAAAGGCGTCTTCTCTTTCAAGATGGCCAAGAAGTTCATCGAGTTTGTTGCCTTTGCTCTCTGATAACCGACAATCAGCGTATTTTTCAGTTATAGATTCTTTATTTTTCGAATGTACATCGCCCAGAAACTCTTCGTAGCTGATAGACCCCATGATCGAGCACTTAACTCACGAAAGTATTTTCAGTCAGCCGACTAAACAACAGGGCGCTATCTCTAAGCTGCCTATTGTGTTTACTTCCTTACGTCAGCAGCTAGGGCTAAATGACACCATTCTAAGAACTCCTTCAGTTGATTCCAAGAAATTTGCTCCGTTTTTCTTGCAATGGCGAGCTTTTTAATAAACTTGCAATCAATTCGGCCCTGGTTTTTGTTTGGACTTGTACTCTTCTGTGAGGCTTAAGTGAGCTTTGGCAAAATAGAAGAAGCGGTTGAAACTTAGTTGTCGATCTCGTACCTGCTGAATTTTTAAAACTTGCATGCTTTTTACTTTCTTATTACCAGGGTCAAAGAGCATTTCACATCAAATCAGAAACGCCTAAACGCTTTGATTTCAACAAAAGTCGCTTTGATGTCGCAACTAGTGATTAATTAAGGGGCTTACCAGGTGTGTTAGAGATGAAATTTTATGAAAAAAAAAAACTATATTGAAACTTGGAAACCTTTCGGATCTTTTTTCTTTCCGACACAAAACTTCAGACAAAGTGCATCCATGCATATTCATATCAAATTTTAGACGTTTATGACGGTTGTTTTGGATTATTTTAGCAAACAATAAAAGTAAATAAATGCAGTCGTCCAGTCGTTGTCACATTAGACAAAGAATGATTTGTAGATCGTAGCGTTATTCAGTAATTTTAAATTTAACAATTTTATCCAGCAATTTTACACGAGTCCACTCAGGTTTTCAACAATGACCGATTTCAGTGTAAAAGAAGCACAGTCTAGACACGTGTAACTTTTGAAGCCGTCATATGCGAAAGCGCGACAGATGTGCAGCTTACTTTCAGTTGTAACTCTTGAACCTCTTTTACTGAACAAAATTTTAAACCATTTTAAAGTAACAGCTGAGGAAGGACATGATGATCAGATTACTTTCATGTGGAGTTCCTTCGTTCTGATGGATACCAGTTGTTATCAAAGTCCAGTGAACACGTTGTAAACATCTGATGGCGTGATCAGGGAAAATGCGTGTTTCTAAGCCGACGCTTTCTAAAAAGTATTTGCGATTACATGGCGGCGCGGTTATCTTAGAGACTTGAACCGCGGAGTTAGACAAGGCTTACCGTCCTACACGGCAGTGGCACCCTGCTGCTGCCGTGCCAAATTTAAACTTAAAGTGATCGATTATCTTAGGCTGGCCATAGGCCAGTTATTTGAGTGGAGCGGAAAGGGTAGACCTATTAGTGCAAGGAATTTTGTTATTCAAAATGGCCTGGGCTGTTAGCACTGGACTTAAACGTTGTCGCAAACATCCTTTCGGGCCATTATTTTGGAGATATTTTAAAGGGCGAGAAAGGTTCATTACTGCAGAAGAATTTTTTTTAGTCAAAATGGGCTTGCATTGTTATATAATGACTATGATATTCACTTAAAACTCTCTGAATGCAACGAACACAAAACAAGCTTTATTGCAACTAGAGTTAAAACTCTGTTCTTTATTCGAATCGTTAAGTCACAAGGCGTTTATTCTTTTGGTGTTAACTTTGGAATGGAAAAGGCCTGAATGTTCGTAGGATCAGTCCACGTCCAATCTTATGACTTCTTTTGTTAACGTAACATGAACTGTATCAAGTTTGAGAATTGCTTGGACGCTGCTAACACCTCAGCTCGTTTGTTTTTAATGCCCATAAATTACTAGGTGTCAGTTTTTTTTTGGCAAGAACGTCATGCTAGCCCACATATAAGGCACTAATAACATTACAATCCTATATGAATATATACACCAACTGATTAACGCACCTACCTCCACTAACACACACTTTCCTTTACTTGTACTCACTTTCCTTCATTTGTACTCACTTTCCTTCATTTCTACTCACTTCCCTTCACTTGTACTCACTTCCCTTCACTTGTAATCACTTACCTTCACGTTAGTGCCCTATATGTGGGCTACCATGACGTTCTGGCCTTTTTTTCCAGCAGTCGAGCTATGTTGCTAGAGCACCTGCCTCGTCCCAAGTCACTCGCGATCGTTTATCTGAGGGAAGGGGGGGTGGGGGGGGAGGGAAAGGAAAGTTCCGATCTCCCCGCTCGCGCTCTGCGCTCGCTCCCGATCCACCCTCTCGCACCAAAATCTGCGCCCGCTCAACCTTGGAAAAGCACCTGGAGGAGGTAGCTAGAGCACTGTGACAAAATGAAAAAATGAACAACTTTTTAATTAGTCAATAAGTTCTAGCAAAAGTAAGGGCACCTGGAAAAAAGAAGGCGCCCCTGAAATTACCATCTAAATAGAAAAGTGCTCCAAAGGAGGTAGAGGATAAAGGGGGGGGGGGGGGGGAGGGAGGTGGGTTAAACTTACACAGCGTGTCTGTCTGGAGACTAAGAGGACAAAAAATGAGAAGCACTGCATATTATAGTCGCATTTTGAAATCGAGGCTATGTACTCTTTCGATAACACTCGTGAATTCTTTCAATTCAATTTCTGTTGTTATTTAGACCGCAAGATAGTCTTGTGACTATTGCTCAACCATTTTCCTTTTCAAGAACTTGGACCTTAATGTTAGAAGCATATTAGATCCTATAGCTCACCCTCCACCTCCATCCCCTAAAAGCCCATCACTGCCGTAATTCAAACCAAATAAATAATACAAAATGTTACTAACGTTTTAATCCTTTTTGATCGTTTGATGCAACAACTATACAGTAATTTTCAAAGAGTTATTTTCAATCCAAATATATCCTAAAAAGCCCTCTTTAGCGCTTTGTTATCGTTTTGTTGTAGTGTTTTTTCTTTGTTTGGAGTTTAACCTCAGATCGGGGATTAAAATACCTCGAAGCCTCAAATCGTTTAACTCAGCTACATAGTTTATTACTAATAAATACAACTTTTGGATGCGGAGGTCCACACGCCGCGTAAACAAACCGCACTGGGGCCCGTTTCTCGAAATTCCCGATAACTTTCCGGGCCCGGTAAGTATTTTTTCGAGCTCATTTATTTGTCAGCTAATGGTAATTATTGGCACAAACTTAACAATATGCTTCACGAAATTATAAAGATTAAAATTTAGCTTTCATCTGATCAGTAAAAATTGTATAGCTACTCGAGAATATTGTGCACCTAAAATAGTTTTCGGGCCCGGAAACTATCGGGAGTTTCGAGAAACGGGCGCCTGGTTCGGAATTGCCGGATCTCTGGTGCAGAGATGCTCGAGCGAGACGTCACTTTAACCCTATTTAGCCTGGGGGGGGGGGGGGGGTATTGTGCCCGCGCTGACTTTAACGAACTATAACTTTTAAACGGCTGGCCGAATAATCACCAAATCTCGTGACTTTTCCTAAAATTTATTAGAGAATATTTTCCTGTGTCAATGTCGTGTCTATGATAATTGACATTTCCATAGCAACCGTCTTCTCAGGAGTGAGTTTTGACTACTTTTTTGTCGTTTTCAGTCGTTTTTTCAGTTTTTTACCCTTAGTTTGAAAGAAAAAGATAATCCTTTGCATTTTTGTACTGATTTTGATTAAGTATGTTTCCTAGAACAAATTCATATATTTTTCGATGTCGTCATTGTCAACTGTATGACTGCAGGATCGGGATCCAAGATGGCGGCCTCAAATTCAAAATGGCGGATTTGTGACGCCATTATGACGCCATGACACGTCATAATTGACACGTCATAATACCAATCTGTTAAGCTAATGACGTACTATATACGTGCCAAGTTTCATCACAAGAGCGTTAATACTTTTCGAGATCCGCCCCCCCCCCCCCCCCCGCCAGGCTCAAAAACTCAAAAAAATTCCAGGCGAAATAGGGTTAAGTGGGCAAGAACGTCATGCTAGCCCACATATAAGGCGCTAATAACATTACAATCCTATATGAATATATACACCAACTGATTAACGCAGCTACCTTCACTAACACACACTTTCCTTCACTTGTACTCACTTTCCTTCATTTGTGCTTACTTTCCTTCATTTGTACTTACTTTCCTTCACTTGTACACACTTACCTTCACATTTGTGCTTTATATGTGGGCTAGCATGACGTTCTTGGCTTATATGTGGGCTACCATGACGTTCTGGCCGTTAAGTGTAATAGAACAAAACTGAATGCAAGGCTGGAACCACGGCAAAGGGCTGATTTATTTACCATTTGTGTATTTTTAAAATTCAAATTTTTGGAGCCGTTATTGTATTTTCCTTCAGTATAGCTCCGGCCGTGAAGAAGACTAATTTTGTAAGCCAAAATATTGGCCATTAAATAAATCAGCCCTTTGCCGTAGTGCCAGCCTTGCATCCAGTTTTGTTTTGTTACTAATATTTGGGATAATAATAGTTCCACGGCCAGTTACTTCTTTAGGTTCTCGGCCCGCAGATGCAAATGCACGAGATTTTCAACAGATTCTCAAAGGTACAAGGAAAGTTAACATACATAGCACTTGTAGTCAAGCCTGGCTCGCACTTGCTAGACAACAACCGTTGTCCGCTTAGGTCTGTTGGCAGGGGCTGCAAGGGGTAAGGGTGGAGGATTGCAGGTTCGAATCCCAGCCGGAACACTGGTCAACTAGGTATTAGACAGTGCAAAACACCTTGTCTCATTTCAAAAGGACCATTTTGGTTGCTTCTTGCTTTAATTTCAGTAACCCTCGGTTAGTGATTTAACCTAGCTAGCTCGGTGGGTTAAATTTAACCTGCTTTTACCCCGAGGTTAGCGAGCAACAGAACTAACCCGCGGTTTAAAGTTAACCTGTGCATGGTTACGACGATTTAACCTGAACTTAGGATTTAACCTTCGTTTGAACAACCGGGCTTTGGAGATTATTTTTGTGCTTGTTCTTATTTCACAAGTGGGAACTAAGCTTCAAACAAGTCTAACTAGGGAAGCAGCGCAACTGCTGTCAACTAAAATAATCCCTAAACGTCAGTAATTTATAACTCCGTCGCTTTTGATGCAGAGCTGACGAACCAAAAGGCCGTAACCGATCGCGAGGCTTTCTTACCACCGATCAGGCATTAAATCTACAGCAAGGGTTTTGGTTCAGGAGGTCAGTAATATTCCATCCTGTTGGTTTTCAAACTCTTATTGCAAAAACACTCTGCCGTGCAAATCCACTACCCTTAGCACCTTTTTTTCATTTTATGGTAAATAATACGCTTTGGTCAAGGATTTGCAGTTCTACATCAGGGCTGTTTCTGAGCTTGTAACCGCCGTTCTCGGTGTTTCGTAGTGTTTTGCATGTCGCGGTTTGTACTTCCATTTCCCTTCTTTTTATTCTTCTCCTTCACCAGGTATTTCACCACTAGCTTCTTCATTGGTTTGATCTGTTTCTACTCAGAGAAGAAAGCAAAAACACGCAAATCAGAACTGCTGGAACTATTTTCGTCGGTATGAATCAACAGAACCCTGCAAGCTTCCCACATGTTCATAGCACTATGGATATGATTTCATTCACTATGGATATGATTTCATTCCAATTGATTAATGAGTTCCCTTCTGTTTGCAACCTGTTCTCTCTCTCTCTCTCTCTCTCTCTCTCTCTCTCTCTCTCTCTCTCTCTCTCTCTCTCTCTCTCTCTCTCTCTCTCTCTCTCTCTCTCTCTCTCTCTCTCTCTCTCTCTCTCTCTCTCTCTCTCTCTCTCTCTCTCTTTAATTGAAGATAATTGCTAAAAGTAGGTGACATGGGATCTCTCCTACTTTAAAGCACATAATAGTATTACGTGACATATGGTACTCTTGAGTATAAAGTGACAAGGGTACAAAGTATAATTGTTCACGATTTGTGACTGCGTTGAATACGATTATAAAGTAAGGCTCTTGTACAAAGGGACAAGTCAACAGTATAATAAAAATTTTAAAATTGAAAAAATTCTACCTTTTTGTAATTTTCTATGTCTGCGCCATGGCCTTCGTCCTAATTTTAACAAACAGAAGCATAATTTATTTAAATTTAAACCTAGTTGTAGTTTGGAAGCGCGGCAGTGCAGTGGACATCGCCTGGACTCAATCTGACGATTACGAGATCAAAGGATCCGTGGTTCGAGGTTTGATCTAGAGCTGCACTGTATCGTGTTGTTTCCTTAGACAAGAAACTTTACTCCACATTGTCTCTCTCCACCCAGGTGTATAAACGGGTAACGGCTAACTGTTAGGGAATCCTAACAGAAAAGCAGAGGGATAATTTTGCGATGGACAAGCATCCAGGGGGGAGTTGTGACTTCATTGTGACTTCAACTGCTATCGGCAAAAACAGATTGTCCACAGAGCCGGAGTAACTGGATAAATGAAATTGGAACAAACATTACTGAAATGATTGCCCCAAAGAGACTCAAAGACCCCCATAAGGCTTTCGAGAGGGATGCGAGGAACATATTAGAAGGTTTTCAGTAAGATCACTCTTAAATTGCCGACATTTTGCCAAGCCAATACAGGGATTTGCTTACATCTTTGGAAATCTTCACACATTTGCGAAAGATCCTATTCCAAAAATAGAA
The DNA here is from genome assembly GCA_964030785.1 of Siderastrea siderea. Lineage (NCBI taxonomy): Eukaryota > Metazoa > Cnidaria > Anthozoa > Scleractinia > Rhizangiidae > Siderastrea > Siderastrea siderea. Next base: position 34,769,456 of record OZ034971.1, read on the forward strand.
TTGTTCTGTAGAAAACAGATTCCACAGACACATTACCAAGGATTTTTCCTACTTACTATTGAGGGGAACATCCTGGTTCTTGGTAATGTACCGCCTCTAGTTCGGTTTATCTTCCTACCCCAACTTTGTTCCAGAACGTTCGTAAGGGGATAATCCTTTGTTGTTTTCTTAAAAAAGAGAAGTTTATTGCGGAATATAAATTAGAAATAATCTGAAACCTTCTGAAGCGAAACATTTTTTCCTCACGGATGGGGGCCAGACTTTCCCCGTGCTTCTGACGATAATGATAAGATTTGCTTGGTAAATGAAAATCCCGAAAATCCCCCTTCCCCTCCCCCCCCCCCCCCAAAAAAAAAAAACAAGAAGTAAAAAGATACAATACTATGCTTTCTGGTGCTGTCCAGAAGTATACTAATATTTTGTTTCACTTATCACATCTGTTTGTTGCTACGTCAGCAAAGGAACAAGAGTTTATTGAAAGCATTTCGACACCTGCATGTGTTGCGTCGACGTTTTCGTAAATGACGCAAACGAAAGCTGGTGCACTTGAGCTCCGCAAGTAGTGTAGGGCACGGGTCAAAGGTCGAAACCATTTTTAAGAGAACAGGTTGTTCGTCGTATTTTTGTCTTTAAGACAACACGCGTCTTCATTCTTCATGTTGCGTAACAGTTTTTTTTTCTGAAATTAGCAAATATTAGACGAATTTCCAGTGGGTCTAAGGATAAAATGCGTTTTAGGCGCTGCTTAGGTATTTCATTCCCACACACACAACCACACACACACTGGTGAGTCGTCACAATCACAGAGAAACGCAAGTAGGAGCAAAAGAATCAAAATGGTTTGATCCTTGCTTTTACGCGACTGAACTTCAAAGAGTTCAAATAACTCTTCTGTTTTTGTTAACACAAGCGTTTGCGACTATCAATAGCACTGTTAGCTAGTCAGATCTATTCGTACTGATGTCTGCAGGGGCAGACTTGTTTTATAATGAAACAGGTTGAATACAGGTTGAGTGGTTTCTAAGAAAAGGTTGCAAAAACGGCGCATATTAGTTATTTTAAGAGTTTTAAACATAGACTTCCATCGTTTTAGATCGTTGTCTTGGATGAACTATATTATCGGTAGAATCCCTGCTACACCTCTGATTTCGACATAAGAAACATAGCGTGTTGCACAACATAAACAGAACAACTCACCTTACTCCAGTGTGTACAAAGATCACACATCCTGCAGAAAATGAGATGAAACAAATAAAAGTCACTCAGAGGAGAGGGGAGTGTATTGTAGATCCATTCTGGCCACATCCTTGTTCTTGAAAACTTCCACTCCACATCAGCATCTTGCTGTAAAAAGTGTAAAATTGATAAACCCCTCGGTTATACAGCTGTCCCTCTGTTTTCCTATTGATGTTGTTTTGGTTGGTTTTGTTTTTCGTTGTTTCTGTTGCTGTTGCCTTTAATATAATCTTGATCTACAACCAAATAATTTTTCTTTGAAAATGCCAAGTTTGCTAGAACACCTAATGACTTAAAGTTTTACAAGCACTAGTTCAACTCAACTAAAGAGTGGCACGAATTCAAATTAACTTCATATTTCATTTGCTAGATTTTTTAATTGAAGGAAACAGAACAAGCAACAACTTTACGTGGACGAAACTTTAAGCGGCAATTGGCTAATGATTTGTTTTGGTTGAGGTAGTCACATTTGAAAACGATCTTGGACTGGTAGAGACCCCATGATCTATTCCTTTAAACTACTAGTTGCACCTCATTACAGTTTCAAGATTTACTAATTACAGTAGTACGTCACATTACAGTGACAAGGTACTTTTCAGGGTACCTATACAACAACTTTAAAACTAACCATGATTCTTTCAAATGTAGCCGGATTCCTGCGTAGTCGAGAAGGCTGGGTCACGAACTTCAATATTTTGCGCTTCCAGGGAACCAATCAGCAACCAGAACAAACCGAAAAGCGTATTCGAGTATCTAAATAAAAAAAAGAAACGTGAGTTTAGTTAAAAGTGAAAAAAAAGCAGTTAGGAAGTCCGATTTCTGGAATTCGCTGCTTTCTTCAACTAAATTCCTGCGTGATCCTCTTTGGATTTTAGCTTATTTGTTTGTTCTGTTATTTATTGATGTGGGCTTTCTCGAACTTTTATTCCCTGAAATCCGTCGTATCTCGAACAGACTGTAACTTGCCATGGCCTAAATTCAGTAATTAACACCTCATTATATATACAGCTCCTTCCTGGATATAGACAAGAGCGGACAGTGGTTGACTCCTTAGCTACTTATTGTCCATGACGTATAATCTACCGGTTAATTTTAAAGCACTTTTTTTGGACAAAAACATCACATGCTATAAATACGGGAGCAGGTATTTAGAACTCCTTCCGACGGCGAGTAGATTGGAGGAAAATGCTTGAGATAGAAATGATGCCCAATAAAAAACCATGCATTTTTTTGAAAACTTCACACAATTTCCTATTACTCAACAATCGTCTTTCTAACAAAAAAAATTATACCAATCAACATACAAAAACCATGAACGAGTCAATTTAGTGAAGTAATTGTTAAATAGTTGCCAATTATTCCATGAGCGAAAGTGGATATGATACAATGAACAATCAACGAGATGTGTAGTGCTGAGTTGGCTATAATCACCTCAACTAGCGCCGGAAGAATAAGTATTTTTAACTTGTCAAATTCGATGAAATTCGATGATCAGTGCTGATTTGTTCGCACATATTTGGCGAAATATATTTTTTCATCGGTGTGACTTTTTTCCCACATTTTGACGAGAAATATTTTTTTGCTTTTTGACGAATACTATTGAAAGTTGCAGCACTTTTTTTTAAGCAATACTGACATTAAAATTTAGATTATCAATCTAAAAGGAATAAAGAAGAAAAGAAAAAAAAAGATTAAACAGTACCTTTTCTAGGCTACAGTACTAATTACCTTACATTTGTTATCTTTTCAAATACAATAAAAGGGGAAAAAAGAGAGAAAATAGGAAAACTGCAATTTACAATAAAAATCGCTTAGTCATATGTACAGTTTGTTTTGTTACAATTAATAGAGGCAGCAATTCACAAAATAAAAGAGAGAGACCTGTTTTTGGGTGAAAGGTTGTCAGGGGCAAAGAGGGAGTGGCACTAAAAAGAAGTAGATTTTCTTAGGAAATGCCATTTAGGAATGCCCATTCCTTAGGTAGAGAGTGGTTAACAGTACCATGTACATGTACCCTGTGGAGTGACTTAAAGCATTTAAGAAATCCTTGGAAAGAAGGTGCCCACTCTTTTGTCTTGCAAAGCCAAATAAAATGCCTGGCTATAAGAAGGCAAAAATTGACTTGGTAGTGAGATTGTGAAGAATCAGGCCTCAAACCTAGTGCTAGAGTTCTATCCAAAGAAAAATCGTCTTTGATGATTTGAAGACGCACTACCATCCTTTCCCAGAACAGCGCCGTTATAGGGCAGTTCCAAAAAAGGTGTATTAGTTTTTCGCATTCTTCTTTGCAGAAAGAGCACTACTAGGGGTCCTATTTTATTCGTATTTTGGTCAGGAAGTCATTTGTCGGTAATCTCCTATGTAGAAGTCTAAACTGGAATTCTCGAAGTTTCGTACTTTTTATGATTTTAGAGGCTAGTTGATAAGCAGCACTCCAATTTATATCGTTTTGCCTTAGGTTGCAGTCTTCGAGCCATTTGTGTTGGCTTAGGGTAGGAGTAGAGGCTTTCATCGCTACGAGTCTGTCATACACGAATTTACTCGGTTTAATTTTTGACATTTGATTAATTTACTCAAGAAGCTTTCATATTCTTTGCAATTGTTTGTGAGGTCTCTTCGATTGCTTGTTTTCCAGAGAGATTTTAGGGCCGAGATGAGTCCAAAATATGTTAAAGGCTGAATCTTAAAGCCGTATTTCTTCTGCAGCTCTTGAAGGGAAAGAAAGTTGTTGTTGGTATCTTTCAAGTGTTTATTTTGCTAATGCCTCCGCGTCCCCATTCCTTATAGAAAATGGGGGAATTATTGATTCGTATCAGGGAATTGAACCATAGGTTTTGTTCAAGAAAGTGCCTTTTGGATACTAACTGCTCTTCAACGTTTGTTTCTGCCCAAATTAGAAGAATTTCTTTTAAGAAACTGTCTGTTACGTTGAGCCATTTACCTGTGTCAGGTTGCTTGAAAAGGTTAATCGTAGCCAAACTTCTCGAGTTCAATGTCAAAGAAAAATTTTGACTTTCCATGATTTTCAGTGTCCAGGTATTTTTTAATCCACGTCGCCTTTAAAGCTTTGTTAAAGGAGTGAATATCAATCATTTCGAGATCGCCGTCTGGATAGTTGTTTATCATTATGTCGCGTTCTATTTTGTCGTTTTTCCCATTCTACAGAAACAGATAAAAGAGCTTGTTTATCTCTTTGATTATCATCTCGTTTGTGCACAGAGGCGCAGAGACGTAAACGAGTAGGGAGGCTACTAAGCTCTTTAGCACTGTGATTTGTCCAGTTATTGTTCGTCTTTGGTATTTCCAGTTGCTTAGTATGGTTATTATTTTTTCTAATTTTTCTTTGTAGTTTAGGAAAACAGCATTGTCAGGGTCCGTAGAAAACCATATCCCTAGAGATTTTGCTTTGTCTTTTTGCCATCTGAAATTTCTTTCTTTCTATCAACTTTATTGGTCTCAAAATTTACAATAATAATTAAAAAGGACCAAAAAGGAATTGCGCGAACGGGAAAATAATGTTACCCATGCGAGGCGCAACCCTAAAAAAACTAGTATGGTGATAAAAATCTTAAATTAAAAAAAAAACACAATAAATCTAATTAATTACTTACTTCTGGAGCGAGAGTTTCATTTCTTCCGCTGTTTGAACCGATCCAGAGAGCTTCTGTTTTCTTACTGTTAAGCTTGAGGCCAGAGACTTCACCGAAGTTGTCGAGTACGTTAAGGGCAGCAGAGAGTGAGTCCTGTGAGACGTCAAGTATTAAAGTCGTGTCGTCTGCGTATTGGCTTAATTTAACTTCTCCATGTTGCACAAAAATTTCTTTTGATATTTCGATTTCTTCGAAATGCCTTGGCTAGAATTTCCACGGAAAGGATGAAGAGATACGGGGATAAAAGGCAGCCTTGCCTCATTCCTCTTCCAATTTTGAAAAAAAAACTGCTCGTCCAGCCATTATTCGAGACGCAGCTTTCTATGTTTCTGTAAAAGCATTTGATCCAGTTAATCATGCTGGGGCCGAAACCAAAATATTGAAGCGTTTTTGTAATGAAAGGCCATTCTATCGTGACAAAAGCTTTTTCAAAATCAAGAAATAAAAGCAGCCCTGGAATGTTTCTTTCCTTGGCAAAGCGAATTACACTGTCTATTAGTCGGATGTTTTCGCCTATAAATCTGTCTTTGATGAAACTGGTCTGGTCGTAACTGATTATGCTAGGAAGAACATTTTTCAGACGATTTGCGATTGACTTTGCAGCTAATTTATAGTTACAGTTGAGGAGGGTTAAGGGTCTCCAGTTCTTGATGTAGTGGGGCTCTGTGTCTTTCGTTGGGATGAGTTTGATAATGCCTTTTCACTGGATGATGGAAAGGCATCCCGTGTCGTACGAAACGTTGAGTGCTCTGATAAGTGGTTTTGATATCTTTCCAGAAAACTTTATAAAATTCAGCTGGTGGCTAAGGGGAGCAGGCATGGTGCAGTGAATGTGAGCACTCGCCTCCCACCAATGTAGCCCTGGTTCGATTCCCGGACTCGGTGTCATATTTGGGTTGAGTTTGTTGATGGTTCTCGTCCTTGCTCCGAGAGGTTTTTTTGCCAGGTGCTCCGGTTTTCCCGTCCCCTCAAAAACCAACAGTTCCAAATTCTAATTCGATCTAGGGGTCACCCTGATTAACCTAGAGTTAGCTTGGTGCTACCCACTCTAAACATTTAACACTTAATGATTCTTCCCGAGGGAAACAGTTAATTTTGTTTCCCGAGAATCTCAATGTTTCCCGAGGCGAAGCCGAGGGAAGCATTGAGATTCGAGCACAACGAAGAGATTAGAAGACGTAATGTGAGCGCAGAAGAGGACTGATCATATGACGAGTAGGTTTTCGCCAAGTCCTCTTTCTTTATTGGTTCATGATGATCGACTTTGGCAAACTCTTGTCGTTTATGTTGAACCACAACTGCTGCAAATACTTGGTTAGACTGTTCAAAAGCACCGTCGGCAATGATGTTAAACCCTCTTTTCCGGTTAAAGTATCGTTGCAGGCCAAAGCGAATGCTTGTTAGTACTGTCTTCTTGTTTCCTCCGGTTTTTTTCCTTGATTAGGATAAAAGTGAACAAGGAGTTCGTTTAGTTCTTCTTTTGAAATTTCGTCAAAATTCTGGAGATTGCCAGGATATTTCTCTCCGCAGAAGGCTTTTAATGTAGGCAAGGCAGTTTTTGTCGCTGACTGTGTGTTTTTGGAATCTTTCTCTTCCACAAGGCCGGCAATTTTTTGTCGCAACAAATCAGCAAAGCGTAAAAGAGTCGCCATTGTAATGCAGAACTTTGAAAAACGCGCTGGTCAAACGCTATGATCACACCACCTTCAATCACGTTCTGTTCACGCGCAACGGCGGTCTTCGGCCAACATTCGCGGGTAACATTGCATTGTTACCCTCAGACGTAATAGACTTGTTGCCAGCTCATAGACTTTTGGCGGGAAACAGTTTCATTGTTAGATGTCATGTGATCCCGAACTGACCAAAGAGAGCGCCCGCTATTAGAGGAAAAATTTCACCTATATAAAAATGTTATTTATTATTTTGTTTAATGTAAACTATAAGCACATTCAAAACTTCTGCAAGTCCTGTCTCATCCTAGAAGATAGTACCGCGAAGTATAGTAACCTTCAGTTTCGTTATGAGATTCAGTATTCAGTTTTCTACCTTAAGGCAAAAGCACAAGAGTCCATTCAAACTCAACTGCAAACGCAAAATGCAAAGCGCTTGGATAGCTGTGCTCACGCTGGCTTTTCATTGAGTTACTCTTTATCCTTTTTTTCAGAGAAGACTTGAATATTGCCTTATTAGCGACGAGCGACGATTGCCAAGATGAAATTCAAAGACCTGATATTATTCCTTCGATGAACTCCGACCATTCGGCATTTTTTTTCCATTTTAAAGTACAGACAAACCGGAGCATGGTCCCTCTTTTTGGAGGTTTAATGCCAGTCTCGTGGATGAGGACGATTTTGTTACATTGATAAATGAAAGTGTGCTTATGGGTTTAAACGAATTCAATGAAGTTACAGATAAGAGACTGTTGTGGAATTTAATTAAGTACGTGAGTAGACAAGGTTCAATCAAATACAGCAGAAGAAAAAGTGTACAAATAGAATATAATACTATTTACGAACATTTAGCAAAAGGTGGAATAATCCGATCAAAAGCCATTTGGTATGAGAAGGCGTATAAGAAAGCTAAAAGCTCCATTCGAAAAGTTTTTAACAATAAAGGAGTTGTAATCACAGATCCTAAGAAAATCCTGCAGGATATTCAGTCCATCCAAGGATATGTCAACCGCGTTTTTATAGAACTCTCTGATGATGACGCTCGAATCTGTAATGGGAAATTAACGGTTGACGAGTGTTAATTATAAAAGAGTCTTCAGCTATTTGAAAGTGATAAGTCACCAGGCGGACAGATTAACAGTATAATTTTTTTTAGAGCTTTTGGCATATACTAGGAAATCTAGTGGTAGACAGCTTAAACTATTCTTATGACTATGGTGAGTTATCAAACTCTCAGAGGAAAGCCATCACAACCTTATTGAGAAAAAAATAGACAAGCACTAGAGTACGTAAAAGTAAAGATATTAATTCTTAAAGATGATGTGACTGGCTTTTTGAAAAACGACCTCTCTCTAGCAACATTTCTCAGGTTTATAGAAGATTGTGGAACTTGTTCTGGCCTCAAGACTACTTACGATATAATGCTGTCACGTAATCGTGCCTATATTTCACAAGAAGACAATTCCACTTTAGGCAACATAAATATTAAAAAAAAAACTGTAAAAATCTTGAGAGTACACTTCACCTATGACTTTCGGGCCAAAAGCTGAACGTTGATGAGTTAATTAGTGCATTAAAATGGAGGTGGAGGGATCTAGCTAATATGGGGAGAATTCAAAATGTCAAAACCTTTGTCATCCCAATTTTCTTATATTGAGTGAGCTTGTTATCATAAGATAAGGAATTTGTGAAAGATGTAAACGAAATTATCTTTGGTTTAACATGTCACGTGACCAAACTTATGCATTAAGGCAGAAGAAGACGTCAAGATTAACATTCAGGAAAATTTCAACCTGGTCTAGGTAATATAGCCGAAGATATTAAGTGTGAACCATATTTTCCGAACAGACTTTAAGCCCAGGCCTTAAACTATTTGAGTGGAAGGGGAAGGATAAAGTTAAACGATTTGCTCTTTTTAGTGATGTTGAAGAGGGAGGACTTAAAGCCCTACATTTAGATTCTATAATTGAAACACAGAGGGTAAAGAAATTAGCAAGCGACCAACCAAGCGGCTGTAAAACTATTCTTCTGCATTACTTAAAACCTGTTGGAGGTAAATTTGTCTTGTGTTGCAGCTTTGATTTGAAGAAATTGACTATAAAGGTCAAAATATTTTATGAAGAAATTGCTTAAGAGCGACTTCCAGTAACAATCAAGCAAAATCTCAATTACGTGGCAGTAGTTGAAAAATAGATTTCTTTCGTATTTTGCACATCATTAAGTATTAGTAAACCTAGAAACCTGAAGTGGTTCGTTTTTTCCCAGAAGGGCTTTATTTTCCAAAGAAACGAGGAATCGATTCTCGGGTTCGAGAGATCAAAATCACAGGAAGTTCATCTTGAAAATCAGTACTATAGACTTGCATCGCGCTTGTAAACTAAAGCGCAGAGAAAAAGTTAGCCACTTTCTATCGACAGAGCAAATCTTTTTCATTAACTAGACAGTTGTGAAACAGCAGTAGCGGAATCTACTGAACACAAACAATTCTAAACTAAAAGGCAGGTTTTGATGATCACGTAGAAACTGATTTGGAACCTAACTTCTGTGAAATAATTCAACATGTGGCATAATTCTAAATGGTCTCAATTCTCATTCAATCAACAGCACAAACATTGATATAAACCATACCTTGAAACTGGCTTGTGGTATCCATGCTACTTTGTTTGGGACCACTTCGAACTCAGCAAAGTTTAAACAAATGGGGCTTAGTGAAGTTGAATTTTGCCGTACACAAAAACACGGGAAAATTTGCTTCTTTAACCAAACTGGCTGGCTCTACTTCATTCTTGTTAAGTTCCAGTGTTAAAATTCTTTTTGCGTTCCAAAACGAGGAAGAAAAATCCCGAAATAGTCGATTTTTAAGTTTCAAAACTTCCGTTCCTTCGTGTGCAAATCTTGTTTGTCATTTGATTGCATTGCGTTACCAAATAACCGTGACTAAATGGTGTAACCAAATTTGGATATATTATGTCACAGGTGTAGCAGGTTAGCTGTCACGTTTTGTTGTGGTTTGCACAGAGAGCTCACTACGATAACACCAGCATCCATCAACTTTTTTCTCTTCCCTCTACATTTTTTGAGGTTAACTGAGCATTTTAGTTTGAAGCCACCATCAAGCATCAAGCAACGAAGAAGAAAAGAGAGATTGTGTAGCTTAACACGGAAATTTTGGTGTATTTCGGGATGTGGCAAAGTTGAACTGCATTAACCCTATTCTGCCTGGGCTTTTTTGAGTTTCTGAGCGTGGGGGGGGGGGGGGGCACAAAGTGCCCCCCTATAGATCTCGAAAAGTATTGCAACTCTTGCGATGAAACTTGGCACGTTTGTAGCACGTCATTAGCTTAACAGATTGGGCCTATGACGTGTCACTTATAACCTGTCGTGACGACACAATAACGTCACAAATCCGCCATTTTGAATTTGAGGCCGCCATCTTGAATCCCAAACCTGCAGTCACACAGCTGACAATGACGTCACCAAAAAATATATGATTTTGTTCTAAGAAACATACTTCGTCAAAACAAGCACACAAAAGTAAAAAATTATCTTCTTCATACAAACGAAGAGGGAAAACCTGAAAAAAGACTGAAAAAAGACAGAAAATAGTCAAAATACACTTCTGAGAAGACGGTTGCTATGGAAACGTCAATCATCGTAGACACGTCATTGACACAGGAAAATTTCCTCTGATAAATTTTATAATTCGTTAAAGTCAGCGCGGGCACAATGTGACCCCCCCCCCCCCCTCCCCACCCCAGGCAGAATAGGGTTAAGCCCCATTTGTTAAAATTCGCTGTGTTCGAAGTTTTGCCACATACAGCAGCATGGATATCCCAAGCCAGTTTCAAGGTATAGTTTAGTTCAATGTTTTTTCTGTCTATTGAACGTGGGGGTATGGCACATGATAAATTATTTCACCGAAGTTTGGTTCCAAATCAGTTTCTACGTGAATATGAGAACCTGCCTTTTAGTTTAGAATTGTTTGTGCTCATTAAATTTCGCTACTGCTGTTTTGGAACTGTCTAGGTAATGAAAAACACTTGTTCTGTTAATAAGAAGTGTCTATCTTTTTCTCTGCGCCTTAGTTTACCAGCGCAATGCAAGTTTATAGTACTGATTTTCAAGAATAATTTCCTGTGATTTTGACCTCTCGAACCCGAGAATCGATTTCCTCGTTTTTTTTCGAAAATAAAGCGCTTTCTGGGGAAACGAACCGCATCAGGTTTCCTAGTTTTACCAATTGCCATTTATGTGCAAATTATGAAAGAAATCGATTGTTCAGCTTCTGCCACCGAATGCTCGATGTTTTCTGGAAGTCGCTCTTAAAACGTTTCACAACATGCTTCGCGGCAAGTATGAAGGATAAAAGTAGAGGAGATTTTTCAAAAAAATATCTTATGGAATAATAAGTTCTTTTTTTATCAGATATTGAAGATGGAGGACTTAAAGCCCCACATTTAGATTCTATAATTGAAACACAGAGGGTATTTTGCTCCAAGAAATTAGCAAGCGATCAACCGAGTGGTTGTAAAAATATTTTTAATTCTGCATTACTTAAAACCCTTTCGAGGTAACTTTTGTCTGGTGTTGCAGGTTCGATTTGAAGAAATTGACAGTAAAGCTCCCAACATTTTATGAAGAAATTGCTTAAAAAGTTTCGAAAATCATGCAAGTATGCAGGATACAAGAAGAGGGGAATTTAAAAAATATATATTTTATGGAATACTAAGTTCATTTTTATCAGAGGGCAAGCCTGTGTATTTTAGAAATCTTGCAGAAAAAAGAATTCTTAGAATGATTTAATTTCCGACAACAATGAACTTAATATCATCAAAAACAAGTTGAGAGAACTAACCCTTTAGCCGTTAGATGCCCTTAGACTGCCAGTTGAATGGCGTGAATCATGAAAAAAGTCCGCTTATACAGGTGAAGATCCCTGTAATATGCATGAGATAAAGCTATGTTTAAACGGGCAAAATGTTTTAATCGAAACGAACTTCGGAATAGAATCATCCCTTTGCAATGGAAAGAGATTCACAGCTTGCCATTTCGCGTTGCCTTGGATACGAAATCATCTCCGGTGTGCTCCTTTTGTGGTGAAATGGACTAGTCCCTTGATTCCCATTATTTTAAGAATTTTTGGATTGAGGTTATAAAATGGTTGATGATCATGCAGTTAAGATTCAACACCTTTCTGACAAAGATATTTAATTCCAAAATTAAAATGGTTCACCTCTTCAAGACAATGATCGCCAAATCAAATAGCAAATTGTCGGGTCATAATACGAAATGGGGCAAGTACAAAACAGGTTAATGTATGATCTTCACCGTTGCTGCGTCATATCAGCAGTATCAACTCTAGATGTAAATAAAGGTAACATGTACTGAGGTGTTTGTATGTAAATGTAGGTGTGCGTAGTGTGTGTCTGATTGCTTGTAATTATAAATGTATAACAAAAACACAGTATGTAGCTATTGAAATCAATAAAAAATTATGAAATACATAAAAGTTCTTGTTGTAAAAGACATTTTCAAAACCACGATTTGTATATGTGATAGGACTACATGCTGTCCAATGCTGTCCAATTTTTCTTATACTTATTATTTGTTATTTTTAGTTGCCCAGGACACCCATTTATAACGTCTTTTGCTGACAGGTTTACCCTAGTAAAACACTTTAGAGGTAACTGAATGAACAAAAAAAATTCCGAGGACATGGCTGTAGGCCGTGTCCAATTTGGCTGTCAGACTGAAGATTTTTTGAATCCAATTACAGTCAACTCTCGCCTTGCGGACACCTCGCTATTGCGAACATACCGCTATAACATACAGGAGCTGAAGTCCCGGGGAATAAGAATTACCGAAAAATGCTCCCGCTGTTACGGACTCTCTCTATTATGGACACCAAATTGCGGTCCTGATGGTCTCCGCTATAACGAGAGTTGACTATTTCCAAATTGGACAAGCAAGTAGTCATCCAACCTATTAATAATATATAGCTAGTCAATTAATCCAGCAACGTCAGCAAAGCTATTACCCTTGAAGAAAGGCCGACTGAAATGTTGAGAATTTTTTAATTTCCTTATTACACCCATTTTAAAACCACTGGTGATCCTTGCAATCTGGCTGATTTTCAACAGTGCGATTTATTCACGAATCGCACAATTTTTGGCTCTAAATCCAATCTATTTCATGGCTTACCGGCACCAGCCAATCAGATTGAAGAAAAATATGGGACAAATAAAGTCATTTTGGGGGGAAATTTTGCCGTTTCTTTTTGCCAAATTCCCCCTTTCCAGATAAACATGGATGAATTCAATTACTTTGTCTTACAGTTTTTAAACTACGACAAAGTTCTCCTTGCTGCTGAACAATTACTTGCAGATGATTTTCTAACTTTTGATGTCAGTTTGAATCAAATGGTCGCCGACTCTTCTCCAAATATTGCTGCAGTTCCGCACGGTCTCGAGTCCACCGAAACAAAACACAAACAACAACAACAACATCCCAACAAAACTAAGCAGCAGACGTTTCAAGATTTCCTGTAGTTTCAAACGAAGATATCGAAGAGCTAAAGCCTGTTGCGATAAACATAAATACTTCCCCCTCGACAAAACAGCGAATGAATGTTTTTAATTCGTGATGCTCCCCCCCCCCCCGCCATCTTGACATCAACATTGAAAAAATGGCGCCTGGAAAACTTGTCAAGGTCCTGAGCAAGTTTTATGCAGAAGTTAAGAAAATGGACGGGGGATGATTACGAGCCAGAATGGCTTAAAATCATGCCGAGTTCCATTGGGATATACTTAAAGAAAAAAGGTTATCCAGTGAGCATCGTACGGTCGAGGGAGGTACACAACTCTCAGGAAATACTTAACGCGAAGGCGATTTCCCCGTGCCAACAGGGGAGAGGTAAACGACCAAACAAATTCCAGCCACTAACACCAGACGAAGCCCTATGGGCTTGCCAATAGAAAAGTCTTGACAAATGTCAACTTTAAAAATTTGAATGCCCAACTTGGTTTAAGAGGTCGCCAGGAACACTACGACGCCTATGTCAAGGACCTTGTCGTAAGAAAACGGGAGACGGAAGCGAGATGGTTGAGTTCCGTGAGGGGCCGACAAACATAAGAAAAGGTAGACTTGTTATCAGACGAAAAACCGCACCACAAGCAATGTGCAGCACCGATGGCGGCGAACATGACCCAGTGCGACTGTTCAAGCTCTGGTTGAACAAACGACCAGAAGGAATGAAGGACAACGGGCCGCTCTACTTGAGCATAATTAACCGTCCAAAATCAAAGGATGTCTGGTACACAAAAATCCGAATAGGCCAAAATTCAATCGGCAACATTATCAAGTCCATGGCTTCCTAACAAGAAGATTACGAACCACAGCATGAAAAAACACTCGTCACCAAACTGAAGAAATCTGGTCAGCCGCGCCATGTCATCTGTGAAAAAGACGAAAATGAAAGAAAGGAAATTTTTCACATAATTAGTGGATTCAACAAAGGGTCAAGCCAAAATAGTGCAAGCGAATCCTCAAAAGTCAGCCAAAATAGTGCAAATGGGGCCGCCTCAAATCAAGCGATTGCCGTCAAACAACAAGCTCCTCCGTCATCTATTCCCCATATTCAACAACAGTCCCAGATGTATCAGGCAATGTGTTTCAACTCTGCATTTCAGCCTGCTGGATTTCCAGGATTCTAACCTGGCGTTGCTTCCCAGTACATGGCAGCTTTCGCCAGCAGTTGAGCCCCGGTTCCAGCACAAAATTACTCCGGTTGTTTGTCAGTTTCAGTTACTCCAAAGAAGCCCAGAGGTGTCCGAAACCACAGAAAAAGCGAAGGGCTTACATTATTGAGTCAGAGGATGATGAAGTGGGCATTTTTTGGAGAGTTTCTAAATCGCTCTCATCTGCTGTGGCTTGGCAACTTTGAATGACTGTTCAAAAACTGTTTTCTTTTACCCAGGAGTGAGTTTTGTCACACGACATTATTATTTGCATAATTTATGCAACAGCGTCTCCGGTTCCACTTTTTTAAAAACCGGGTTTCCTGAACAGATAAATAAATATTAATATTGACAAAAAACTGTGTGATTTCAAAATGGATGTAATAAAGTGGTAGTTGAACTTCGTGTCGTGCAATTTTGGTTTGAAATCATACTCGTGATTTTAAATCGAACTCGACCTTTTGAAATAACGCGTAAGAATTCAGACCAAATTGTAATCCAGTCAGTTCAATTACCATTATAGAATACCAACAGTAAAATGCCAACATGGAATAACAACAATATAATAAAAAAGAAAATACTGTAAATTTCAAAAGTGTAAAAAAAAATTGAGGAATGTTTTTAATAAGCTCATTTTCAAAATATTCATGAAGAATAAAGTATAGTGTGTACAAATAACCCATGCGATAAGGATGGGGAAAATTGCAATAAGAAAAAAATTGCAATTAAATTTTGCCAAGCTGACTTGTTAAAAAATGAGAGGTATTTTTTCGCTGTCCGTAACCTTTCACTCTTAATTCTGTTGCTTTCGCCTTAAGTTGTTGCCAGGAATTTGCAAATTCACGATTGCGCAAAATACTGTAGTTTCTGCCACAGTTTTGAAATGGCGGTCCAAAGAGCACTGCAAGACAGCCAGACTTTCTGGTTAATATTCGTCACCAGCTTTTTTCGAATTTTAGCATAAAAACGACAAAGGATTGCATTTAGCTCATGGTGAGGAAAATAATCTAACTTTCCCACTTCGTTACGCTGACTTTCCACTAGTTGACTAAACCTTCAGCCAAGCTTTTGTACTCTTGGAGGTGTTTTGGTTTTGGTTTTGGTTCTTAGGTTAGCAAGTTCCTCTTCTGGCAACGTAGGAAATCACTCATGGTAATGATAATAATAATAATAATAATAATAATAATAATAATAATAATAATAATAATAGTAATAATTAATAATAATAATAATAATAATAATAATAATAATAATAATAATAAATTAATTCTTAAAAAGGAAGGTTTTCAAACTCGTTTTGGAAGCGGCTACAGATTCAGAGTTCTTGATCGCATTATTCAATTTATTCCATAATGTAAGGGGTGCAACTGCAAAGGCTCTTTCTCAGTTATTCTCTCATTTGCGTTACTACTGCTGGGAAGATTATGAGAAATGGAATAATTTGGCAAATCTTGACCAAATTCCGCTATGTCAACTAACCATGCGACAATAAGTCCCGTTTACGGTGCTGACGCTATGCTTTGTGTTGATTGGCTGGTTTCTCTTATCTGTTGTTTTTTTCCCTTGGATTTGATTAGCTCAGACAAATTGTCCTATTTTTCTTATATTAAACAGCTTGTGCATTTTAACGGAAAGTCCTTATTGAAACTATCCAAAATTAATCCTTTATTGGACAGTTTTCAGAAATTAAACGATAACAGTTGCGCTGACAATATTGGATTAACTGACCATCTATATAACTAGCAGACCATAATGGCAGCAGTTATGTTCAGTATTTCCTCTTTGCCCAGCCTTCGGCTCCTGTCGGTAATAACAGAATTTCCGCAAATTGCAGCGGTCATTTCCAAACGGCTACTCTGAAAACATTCGAACAAGCACACCTTAAAAGCCTTTCGAGAAAGTTATAATATAGTATAGTGTGGTATGGTATGGTATGGTATGGTATGGTATGGTTTGGTCTGGTCTGGTCTGGTCTGGTCTGGTATGGTATGGTACGGTATGGCATGGTATGGTATGGTATGGTATGGTATGTTATAGTATAGTATACTATAGTATAGTAAAGTATAGTATAGTATAAAAACCGTCAACATAAAGTGAAGACGATCGACAACTTCCAGCGTTACCAGCTAAATGACATAAAATAAACCATCATTTTCAAATCTGCTAATACTCTTTTTTTGACCTGTTTTTATTGTTTTTAGATTTAATTTTATATGTTATATAGCACTCTTAGATTGCTCAAGCTTTCTAGGGCCATCTCTTACTATAGAATTTGCAAACGTTTAAGGAAATGTAAATTTTTTGCGCAAACATTATCAGGTTACAAGGTTTAATTAAGAACGTAAACTGTAAGCGCCTTCAAAACTTTCCAAGCGATGCAAAGGGATCCAAACTTGGCCTGTGTAACCGAGGATGATGATGATGATGATGAGGATGATGATGGTGATGATGATGATGCTGATGATGATGATGATGATGATGATGATGATGATGATGATGATGATGAAGCAAGTGCAAACAACGGAATCCAAATGCTTTATCTTTGCGCTTACGATTGAATTTCAAAGAGTTTAAATGGAAGAGGAGGTTAGTTTCCATGCTGCAGATGAAATTATAGACGTCTGGACCGACATTTGAGAAGAAAGGAGCCAAATTATGGCGTCATTGCCTTGAAATTTGAAAACAGTTGGGGGTTAAATACAAGTTTGTGATAACTTATCACAAACTTAACTTTGACGGAAAAAAGGGCATTTAGGAATTGATATTGAGATTGCCATCTTGGATCATCTGTATTTTTAGTAGACTCCCAGCAAAACCTCTGATATCAACATCACAAACACACCGTGTCGCATAGCATAAACGAATCAACTTACCTTACAAGGACAGCACATCCCAAGCAAATAAAAGCTGCTCAGAGGAGAGGGGAGTGTATTCCTTTGTCGATCCATTCCAGCCACATCCTGGTTCTTGAAAACTTCCACTCCACGTCAGCATCTTGCTGTAAAAAGTTTCAAATTATCGCCAAAAATGATCCACAGTTTTATCTATTCTTTGTTGGCATGAGCCTCGTTTCTTATCATTTAACGAGCATAAAATAACGTCAGCAAAACAAAAAGACTTCACACATTTTCACCACAAGTACCTATAACCACATATTGTCCACTTAAACAGTAGAACCATCTCCCTTCGTTAACAATGTTTGATTCTATCAACCAATCAATCCATCAACCAACCAACCAACCAACCAACCAGCCAGCCAGCCAGGCAGTCAGTCAGTCAGCGAACCAACCAACCATCCAACCAACCAACCAACCAACCAACCAACCAACCAACCAACCATCCAACCAACCATCCAACCAGTCAGTCAGTCATTCAGACAATCAATCAATCCATTACTCAATCAATCAGTCAATCAATCAATCAATCAATCAATCAATCAATCAATCAATCAATCAATCAATAAATCAATCAATCAACCAATTTCAATATCGACCGATCGATCTATCTTTATTGCTTGCCCTTATTATTTTTTTTACATCCAAGTTCCTCTGTGGAGGATAGGAAAGCGCTCTTCTTTGTTATTCAAATTGTAAGGCAAAGGACATAATTACAAGTTTTTTTTCCAGCATTAAGGGATGTCAGAGCGGTGTCTTATCTTGAGTTCAGAGTGAGTGCAATTTGGAATAAATGCGACCTGTAAGCGCACATTTTCAAAGAGTACAAACTGTGCTTGGAGCACGTCTAACATATTTGGTTAGATTTTGAAGCCCTCGAATACCTTGGTAGACTTTCATTACTTTTTTGGGTTTAAAGGTCCCTTAGCTGAGAATAACATTTTATTTCATTTCCCCAGTTTCATGAAAATTCTACTTACAGCCAATCTGAAAAAGAGCATTTTTGGGAGTACATGACGAAAACTAGTGAGGAACTTGCGATTAATTCACACAAGGAGAACGTAAATATAAGAGGGCAGCCTTATTCCAATAACTATTTCTCTTGCCATTTAGCCTGTAGAACAGGCGTATTTTTCGAGGGGAGGGGGGAGCTAGCCCGGAATATCTCTTGGAAGGAAATAAAGTAAAAGAGAGTTATTTGTGGATTACTGGCGCACTGGCGTCTACATTTTATGTGCGAGGATATAATTTTGACCGCACTTGTGGACGTCAATACAATTAAAGGCAATCTGAAAGCTCGGCTAATGAAAAAGTAAAAAGTTGAGTGATACTCATCAACTTTTTATGCCCACGCAAGCTACTAACACGTCGACTCTAATTTTATTTACTCACTTAAAACCGATTGAATTTACGTCCGTGAACGCGACAGTGACGGATCCACTTTTAAACAAAGGCCAAGGGAGAGGGAAGTAGTCGTTCAGCCCTTAGGTATCGCGAATCGAAGATGGCTGCCCCTTTCCATCATCAACCCTTACCCGACAAGAAAAGCACATCGTAAAATGTATCTAGTAATTTAACTGATAAGAGCGACTTTCAGTAAACATCGAGCATTCGGCGGCAGAAGTTGAAAAATCGATTTCTTTCATATTTTGCGCATAAATGGGTATTGGTAAAACTAGAAACCTGATGTGGTTCGTTTTCCCCAGAAACGCTTTATTTTCGAAAAACAAAACGAGGAGATCGATTCTCGGGTTCAGGAGGTGAAAATCACGGGAAATTAATCTTGAAAATTAGTACTATAAACTTGCATCGCGCTGGTAAACTAAAGCGCGGAGAAAAAGATGGACACTTCTTTTTAACAGAACAAGTGTTTTTCATTAACTAGACAGTTACAAAACAGCAGTAGCGAAATTTAATAAGCACAAACCATTCCAAACTAAAAGGTAGATTCTGATGTTCACGTAGAAACTGATTTGGAACCTAACTTCTGTGAAATAATTTATCATGTGCCATAACCCCAAATGGTCTCAATCCTCGTTCAATAGACAGTAGAAACATCGAACAAAACTATACCTTGAAAATGGCTTGGGTTATCCATGCTGCTGCCTTTGAGAAAACTTCGAACACAACGAATATTAACAAATGGGGCTTAATGAAGTTCAACTTAGCCGCATCCCGAAATACACCAAAATTTCCGTGTTCTTCGTTGTTGCTTGATGCTTGATGATGGCTTCAAACTAAAATGTTCGATGTTTGATGTCAAAAAAGGCAGAGGGAAAAGAAAAAAATGAACGATACTGGTGTGATGAAATAAATGTAAAGAAGATCCTCGCAGTTATTAACGCAACTTGTGCAGTTGCGAAAAGAAAGCCTGAAAAAATCAGGCTTGCCGGGATTCGAACACTGACCTCTGCGATACCGGTGCAGCGCTCTAACCAATTGAGCTAACAAGCCAGCTGGGAGCTGGTCATTAAATTGGTTCGTAATATACCCGGGAAAGATGAAGATGAAATTATGAATATATGAAATTCATATATTTGAACTGCGGAATGAAGAAATAAATGTAAAGAAGATCCCCGCAGTTATATAACGCAACTTATGCAGTTGCCAAAAGAAAGCCTGGTGTGATCATTGCGAGCTCTCTGTGCAAACCGCGACAGAACGTGACATCTAAAATGCTACACCTGTGACATCATATATCCATATTTGGTTAAACAATGTAGTCACGGTATTTGGTAACGCAATACAAACAAATGTACAACGAAAATGTGCACGCGAGGGAACAGAAATTTGGAAACTTGAAAATCGCCCATTTCTTCCTTTTTTTGGAACCCAAAAGAATGTTAACGCTGGAAATTAACAAGAATGAAGTAGAGGGAACCCGTTTGGTTAAAGAAGCAAATTTCCCCGTGTTTTTGTGTACGGCAATATTCAACTTCACTAAGCCCCATTTTTTAAAACTTTGCTGAGTTCGAAGTGGTCCCAAACAAAATAGCATGGATAACCCAAGCCAGTTTCAAGGTATGGTTTATTTCAATGTTGGTGCTGTCTATTGAATGAGGATTGAGACCATTTAGAATTATGGCACATGTTAAATTATTTCACAGAAGTTAGGTTCCAAATCATTTTCTACGTGATCATCGAAACCTGTCCTTTAATTTGGAATTGTTTGTGTTCAGTAAATTTCGCTACTGCTGTTTCACAACTGTCTAAATAATGAAAAAGACTTGTTCTGTCGATAGAAATTGCCTAACTTTTTCTTTGCGCTTTAGTTTACCAGGGCGATCCAAGTTTATAGTACTGATTTTCAAGATTAATTTCCTGTGATTTTCACCTCCAGAACCCGGGAATCGATTTCCTTGTTTTTTTCGAAAATAAAGCGCTTCTGGCGAAAACGAACCACATCAGGTTTCTAGCTTTACCAATACTTAATTGTATGCAAAATACGAAAGAAATCGATTTTGCAACTACTGCCACGATATTAAGATTTTGCTTGATTTTTTACTGAAAGTCGCTCATAAGTTGTAAAAGGGGACGTTTCAATGTTTTTTGTGTTCATTTAAGAAGCTAAAATACACATTGGAGTCAAATAATACCCCAGAATAATGTTCTCCCCTTGTGTCTTCGAGAAACTGCTGGAAACTGATTATGATTCTTGCTGCTATGAGAAAATCACTCGATATCTTCCTTTTGATGCGCAAGAAGCATTTTGTGTGCAACAAAAGATACTTAGTTTTAATTTTAGCACCCTTTTACCCAAAAACTTAAAAATTCGTATGGTTGCATTACGTTACAGTAAAAAGTTGCATTACAGTTACATTACTTCACATTATAGCAGGTTACTTACCGTGGCCGAGGGTGGCCATCGAAACTGAAAAGTCAAAACCAAAAGTCGATCTTAAAAGTGAAAAGTCAAAATCAAAAATCAAATGTAAATGTAGGAAATAAAAAGTCGATTTAAAAAGTCAATTCGCAAATTGAAAAGTCGAAATCAAATGTCCATTTCTGAAGCACGAAAATCGAGTTGCGAAATCTCACTTCTCACTTTCGACTTTCGACTTTGACCACTCCCCTACCCCCCTCCCCTATCAATTCGGAAGGCTTGGTAGCCTCGTCCAGCAGATTTCGCAACCAAGCCTCGCAAGGCGCACATGGAACAGGTAACTCGTTTTTGCCATGGACAAGATCTGGGCGAAGCTTCAAAAGTCCCTTGTCCAAAAGGACATCAAAGAATTGTTTGAAGTAAATAAGGTGAGGCACACTTTAATTAATATATTCAGTATTTACAGGATTTTCAAAAAAAGTGTATGGTTCAACCATCATAATGGCTGGCCAGCTGGTAAAAGTCATTCATTATTCAGTAAATGTTTCCGCTCAATTACAGAAAGGTTCATTGTGTATTCATTACAATTGGGCGTTGGAGCTTGTTTGGTCTGGCAGAAAACGAAAATAAATCACGAAAGGTGTAGAATGTTAAGGACCTTGGCGAGTTTAAGTAGAATGCGCTCCGGCACCTTGGGTAGGGGGATGCACCAATGCCGCGGAGCAAGAAAATTTTAATGACCCCCTCCCATTCCAAAACAAATTAGAGCCCAAAAAAAACCCCAAAAACTAAAAAAAAAATGTATTTTAACAAAGCGATTTAGTCTAAAAGGTGGGTTTGTTTTGGCATTATTGTTTTCTTTAATGCAATTTATTGTTTCAAAATTTTACTGATTGCATTATTTGTAAAAAGAATCAGGAATAAGATTGTTCCACTTTTTAAAAATTAATCCAACAG
Organism: Siderastrea siderea; assembly: GCA_964030785.1. Lineage (NCBI taxonomy): Eukaryota > Metazoa > Cnidaria > Anthozoa > Scleractinia > Rhizangiidae > Siderastrea > Siderastrea siderea. The sequence continues at coordinate 34,791,422 of OZ034971.1, forward strand.
ATATCCCAAGATGCTTTTATTAACATGGAAATAGGGGATCTGGAAGTGCTTGGGATAAAATATTACTCTGATAGGAAGCGCATAATGGGTAAGATTTCAGAGTTTTTAAAATATTATTCAATTATGTTTATTGTTTCTCTTATATAAATGACTTTGTAAATAGCAATCTTGCGTGTTTAGCCCTTTTTGTTTTTTCTGTTAGTTGTTTTATACCATTATTTTGTCTAGGTTTCAAAAAATGTTTTATGGGAGTTGCCCCCCTCCCCCCCCCCCCTCCAATACGGTTGGTACCCTTATTTAGCCTGTGAATGGTTGTTTGTAATTTTATGCATTTGTCTGTAGATGCCCAAAGGACACTGAAGGGTAGATCAGGAAAAGGTTATACATTAATTTCATAGACAAATTTTTCAAACGAGGGGGGGGGGCGGGGAAATCCTCAATAAGTGTCATTGTTAAAAGCAATGTAATAAAAACTTTTAATGATTTATACATTTTTTGGTACACTTCTCTGATAAGCCAGTGTTAACTTAAATTAATTCATTAGTTCAATGAAAATATGAAAGCAACCAGTTATTTTTGCTGTTGTTCAAATCTGTTAGGGGGGAGGCATATAGACATGATGGATTGGTGTGGGGGTGGATTTGCATGAGTAGCAATAATAAATGCTACTCAGCTTTTCTTAAAATTTATGTTGTGTCCCTTATTGTAGGTTACCGGACTGACATTGGTGACCTTGAGGCATGTAAGTGCTCATAAAAAATTAATTCTCTAGTGAAAACATAACATGAAACCCATGAAACCAGAAATTATAAGCTTTAAGATGACCTGACTGCAATTCACACATGTAGATTCAGAACTGCAATTTTAAGACCTGCCTTTTTTGCCCTCCCTTTTAGAACTGGGCACATATAAAACCTATTTTGTTACTATTTGTTTGCTGTTTTGAACTATGTGTTTGCTATGCATATCTCGACTGTTTATTATTGGCTTTTGTTCTTATTTTGATTAATCACTACTGACCCTCTTAAAGGCCCTGACCTCTAGATTTCTGTTATTTTAACGATTATTATTATTTTTTTACAGCATGGAGAGCAGTTGAGGAATGGCGAAAAAAGAACGCCCCTTTCCAGGGTGGCTCAGCAAAGAGAAAAAATGTAATCCCAGAATGAGCGACCTGCACCATCAATGCTGTTCAATATTAACAAGAAATACTGGTGATTGTTGAAATCATCATTATCCATATTAAAACAGCTGGTACTAATTAAGTTGGTTGCCATATACATTTCAGGAATTCCATGTTACAAAAATGTGCTTTAGCCGACAGAAGCAGCTGACTGCTGTAAAAGGAGAGATTCCCCAAATGGTAATTGAAAAAGGTCTTTTTTAACTGTTGTCATTTTAGTTGTCTTTACACCAGGTTTATTGTTCTATTAGCTGTTATTAATAATGATATTGTTATAAAATTATTCTAAGAAATGTATTGATATGTTAATTATGAAATAACATAACTATCACACTTTTGAACCTGACACCACCAACACTATTATCACACCACGTGACTAATATTTGCTAACAACAAGGCCACCACATATTAATAAACATTTTTCATTAAAAATGGAAGTAACATCATATTCAATTTGAAGGTTTCATCCGTTGCCACATTATCTGAGGTAAAGCTGGCCTGTTGGAACCAATTTGAAGACCGCCAAGACACGTTTCTACCTGCCGGCCTCAACATCAGCATCACAGATAATTCAAAAAGGAAAACCATAGCCCTCATTAAAAATGATGCCCAGTTGATAAAAGCCCAATGCATTGGGTATCTCTGTCAAGAAATGGTAAGTTACCGGAACATAAAGGAGAATTTACTTGCATAAATGATCATGTCAGAATTTAGTCTTGTGGCAGTAGTGCAGATACATAGACCTGAATTAAGTAAGTAGGCTATGTTTAATTAAATAATATTCTTATTAAATAGTTGAGATTACTTTTTATGTCTTTGAATGAACAAAGGACAAATTTATTATTTTAGACATATCCACCTCATACATTATGACATCTCTTGTATTCTCTGTAAAGCCACAGAGGGAGTCGTCAGACAGTGATGACCTGTACAGTGCAACCGCTGGGTTCACCCAGGAGAAAAGCACCACTGAAGAAGACAAGTTCAAACAGCAAACAAATGAGCAGCACAAATGTTGCTGCCACCATGCACCTGCTGTGCCTGCTGCTGTGCATCAGCATCACACTGATCCCTCCACACCCCTGTGGGACCAAGGTTGTTTCCTGCATGTCCCAAAGTATGCCCCGCTGAGAAAATCAGAGGGTGCTACTTCACGACAAGTTGTGTCTGTTGAGTCAAAGGGTGCTGACATGGAAAATTCTGACAGCCATGTTGATGTGGGCAATGATATATTTCTCAAGAAACCAGGTAATTTATTTTATGGTGTCATTTATTAAGTATGTTGATTATAGTTAACCATTATTTAATTGTACTGGTTGGTCTTGAAAAAGAATGTCATAGTGTTTGACTGGTGTGGTTACACATAGTATCATGCTGAAAACAGCAAATGTTTAACACATTTTCTTCAATCTGTTGTGAACACTTCTTCCAATAATTTATGTATTACATTTATATATACCTGTAATTTTTGTAATTGCATTTTAAATGTTGCACCAATTACAAAAATCATGGAATTTTAATTTGCTTTCATTGTAATTTCTGCTAGATCTTGCAAGTGTAGAGATTGAAGAAAAGGACCTGGAACTTCTCAGTGTTATTGGACAGGGTCAGTTTGGCCGTGTATACAAGGCCCTTTGGAAGGGTCTTCAAGTGGCAGTAAAGGAGATCGCTAAAGGCTATGGTGCCCCAGACCTCACTGAGGTTGACATCTGCAGGTAAGGAAATATTGCCCACATAATAATTCTGTGCCAGCCTAAGTTCCTAAATTTTCTTACCGTTTCCATTTTATAATGAGCGTATATTTGACAGACACCTCATAATAATAATATAATATAATATAATATAATATAATAATATAATATAATATAATATAATATAATATATTATTAGTAAGCGCACGCTACAAAGAAAAAAGAAGGGAACAAACGATTTTCATGGAAAATGTCATTTTGTAGGGTTTTCTTTTCCTGAAATTTATAGGCAAGAAAACAAGAACAAAGTTTGTACTTCATCTAAAACTGTCCTCTCCTCTTGGTTTCTTCCAAAACACAGTTTAATGATATCTTTTTTTAAGTGGTCCATCTTAGCTGTCCATATAGGAAATCTGGGTCCACTCAGGGAACCAATCAGAAAGCTCCTTGTCAGCACCAACTAGTTCAGCCATACAATAATAACTTAAATGTCACTTTCCTTACATGCCATCTTTTTTTTTTTTTCAGGCGCCTCAGACACCCAAATATTGTAATGCTGTTTGGTCACGTCATAACTGATAATGATATACTCATTGTTATGAGTTATATCAAAGGTTGCAACCTGGCTGCTGCACTTGGTTTGGTGCAATCCAAAAATGCAAAGGTACGAAATATCATTTTCCACAATTTATGTTCACCTATTAACAGTTTTCAAAATGTGAAATAGGAAATGTAAGCGTTGTTGGAACTTGCTGACCACTGCTATTTGATTCTTGCAAATTATTGTAGGCCCTAGACGAAAAGTACAATGGGTATGCGTTATATACAGCTGCACAAGGTATGGCCTACCTTCATGAAAAGGGGGTCATACATCAGGACCTCAAACCAGCCAACATTATGGTAAATATGAAAAAATTTAGTTTAAAAAAACTACTTATGGAAGTTTTCATATTAAGGTCATGTATCACTCACAATCCCACCTAACACTAAAATTAGAGAAAGAAATTAGATACTTTCCCATTCAGTCCACCTGCAAAGTTGGTGAAGGTACTTAAAAACAGAATGATGTGTCTAACTTTCATATTAACTAATAAGTGCCCTTAAGTTTGTGCTACCCAAAATGTGTGATTTATCATGGTCTTTTTTTTACCATGGATACAATTATGGTTCAGACTGTTAATTTTGCACTAAGTCAGTGACACGGGTATACTCATAAAAGGCAATTTCAAGTTCTCCCGACAGGAGTCCAACACCTGTGATATTCCACTTACTATTACTAGTTCAGATGCTCTAACACTGAGCTATAGGAAACTAAATATGGGAGCTATAGGCTATTAAAATTGTTGCTACTTCCTTACTTGGGTTAGTCCTCATGACAACTTCAGCCAATTTAAGTGTGTCATTTTTAAATGGGCTATACTGGTGAACAAGGCCCTTCCTGTGGAAAACCTTATCAGCCTCATTCTCAAATATGCTTGTTTCCTAAAGTACTGTATACTACTTTTGGGACCTATTCATGGAACCAAATAAAAATTTGCCAAACTAATATAATTATCAACCTTCAATCTGTAAATTCCAACTAGTTCATTGCTGTTAACCAACTCTACTGAGCCCGTCACTGGACATATCCCATTTCAAGCCTCTGTAGATGATGATAAACCTGTTGAACATGGTGCAGTAAAAATAGACTAAGGGTTGCAGAGTCTCGGGGCCTCACCCTCACTGAAAAATGTAATATACAGTATCCCCTACCAGAAAATGCATCCTCAAAGTACTTTGGAGTTAAAGGTTGCATTGCTTGTCAATTTCTTGTAATAGGTTGAAGAACCTTCTAATAAAGCAGTCATTTGCGACCTTGGAGTGGGAAAGGTCAAGGATACCATGACTATGGTGACAAGGGATGGAGCTAACGCAGGCACTCTTGCCTACCAACCTCTGGAGCAGCTGCTGGGTAAACCTCCAACGGCAAGTGTGGATGTGTACGCCTTTGCAGTTGTAGCCTTGGAGGTCTACTCACGGGCTCCAACCTGGGAAGGGCACACCTACCAAGAGGTAACAGACACCATCAGGAAGGGGAACTTTCCAGCAATCCCCCACGGCAAAGTACCTATGGATGTTGAAGCCATGGTTCAGAAATGCTTCCAGCCAGCCATGAATAGACCATCCTTCACTGAATTGTTACCATTGTTAAGGGACATGGTTGGTGACATTGATATATGGTGATAAGTAACTTTGAATTTTGGAGGCATAGTGAAAAAAAAAAGAAACTAGTCAGATTATTGTCTAGATGCCAGAAAAAAAGAAAAATAGGCAAAAAAATCAACACATTTACTTTGAGTAGAACTGTGACATTAAAATTATTTTTATTTTATCTGTTGGTAGTAACAATGTTATAACAGTAACAATCACTACCAATAATCACTTCATCTAGCCCCAGTGGGAAAATGAAAAAAATTAAAGAAAATTGTTGTGTTTTCCTTGGAAAATTTTTTTGTAGCATTTTTTCCACCAAAGGTTGTCACTGGCCAAACCACTGTGCCAAAATAAAAGGCATTAGGGTACGTTTTTGCACCTTTTGGTTGTAGTAAAAAAGGATTCTTCCTGGAAGCCATTACAGTGCAACTAAGAAAGGTATCAACACTAGAATTATTTAATGTGCTTGAGAAAAAGAAAACCAATCAGATAATTACAGCATAAATAAAGCATGAGCCATTATAACCGTTATCATTATCAATTCTTGTGGTTCATTCCTCCAGGTGATTGTTCACAGCCAAATAAACATGTCAAAATTAATTAAGTGTTGACTTGCTTTCCTAAGTTGCACAGTAACCACACACATTATTCCAGAAAATATGTTACAGTTATTACCAAAATTCTTTGCATGAAACTTTGTGATATGTAATAGACTTAACACTAGCTGTCATGGCTTCAGCCATAATAATGTTTATGTTGCATGCATTGCAAATAAAGAATGACTTCTTTGAGAGTTGTCTAATTTGTATTTCAAACTAAACATGTGATAAGAAGTATTCAACAAGGCTGTTAAAAGTGTCTTTTGCACACTCAATCGTCAGAGGAAGTGCATGTGTGTCACACACATACTGCGCCTCTGTTCTGAAGCTGTAAGGCAAATATTCTAGTTCTTCATCGAAATCAAACTTGTCCATCAAAAACTCATAGTCTTCTGTCTTGTAACTCTTTCCCATTTGCAAACCACCTAACCAAAAGAAAGATATTGTAAAAATACTAATTCTGACTTGGTGTGCTTCCCTCCCCCCCCCCGCCCCCGCCACAACACACACACACACACACACACCCCACACACATTGAAGGTACTAGAGCAAGAGAGTGGGGGTGTATAATTTTACTGCAAGAATTCTAACATTATTTTTTGGGTGCTTGTTACTGGTCGAGCAAGCAGAAGAATATGGGTGTGATCCCTTCCTTGTGTAATAATAGGGAACATATTTATGGCTAACAAGTGGTCGCTTAAGGGAGATAGTCTCTTAAAAGAGTGCCCGTTAAGTGATAGTTGACTGTACAGGCACCTGGGGATTAACTGGTTCTTTCTCCACAACCTTGTTTTCAGGATCTTTTTATCCCAGAAGGGTGGGGTGGGGATTGGTTGGTGTTACGATAAGGACAAGTTTGCTTAATCCGTATTATAAACTGTGATCATAGTACAAACCTTTCTCCTCTGGAAAGTCATACAGCTCATCTGGAACGCCATTTGGCCTGTCTGTTTTCTTTTGAAGTCTTATTTTATGCTGATTCCAATCATTTTTGATGTCCACAAGTTCTCTTTGTAAAAGAGGCATGTACACAAACAACAAACATAATCTGCAAAGTTGTAAATGACAAGATTAGTAAGAGTATCTACATCATACCCTGTAGTACTTAATATGCAATATTGCCTATATGCAAAAATGGCAATATTAGATACTGTATCTCCAAATACCTTCATGACAGAAATGACACAGTATGAACAAAAATAGAACGTTTTCGAAGTTCTCTAACTTGCCCTAACAAATATTAACGAAGGAAACTGAGATAGTATAACTCAGTCCAGAAAACACCGCATTCTTGTTTGAGATTAAATAATTAAAGAAGTCTGACTATTAATTTGGTGAATAGGGGAGAATGGGGTTATACTTGCACATACATGAAAATGTAAGAGGCTGGCAATTAATAGAAAACCACTCAACAATAGCCCATACACAATCGGTCACAGCTTGATATTAGGCAGGGTCATATAAGTGATATTTAATCGCAAAAAACCCCAGAGGGTGACTGAGAGGTTTCTTGTAGTATGCGATAACCTTCGGGGTGTTGAACATGTGCTTTGTAATCAGTAAACTAATTATTACAAACTGGTGTATGGCACTCCCTTGGATCCAGCTTGCATCTTCTTCCAAATTCTGGAATTTTAGATAGTCACAGTTAAATAGAACACGCATAACATGCATGTCATTAAAAGCAAAGCATCTGTTAACAGTTGAATACAGCATTTTTGTCACATAATGCACCAAATGAAGACCCTAAATTAATAGTAACTCCATGCCTTTCTTTAATGAACTTAACAAATTTAAAATTGAAATGAAACCAGAAGGTGAGTAATGCATTTAACAGTTACTACCTTGAAGTGATCTATCCAGAACTGTGATCCACCCTCTCTAAAAATACGCCAAAATGCTTCAATTGGCTGTTATGTATACAAAAAGAAAATGACGCCCATCATTATGGGGTAAACAAATTGGATGCATCAGCTGTTAATAGGTTTTAAGTAGTGTAACTTATTTACAATGTTTTAAGTTGCCAACCTGATTTATCTCTGAAGAGCCTGTATAATGGCTATTTGGACCACCAAACTCATCCTCACCATCCCTACTAAGAAACATTTGACACTGTGCCAGAATTGGATTTTCTGTGCCAGGATCAGTCCTTGTCCTGCAGGGAAGAACTAAAAAAGGCAAAGTACTATATACACTACTAACTGAAACCAGTTGTTATACTTGTGCTCAATGTTATGATCATGAAAGGTAGTCTTTATAAACATGGCAACTGAATACAGTCAGAAACCAGCTCATGAGAGGGTGACTTTGAAAATGTGCACCCTGTAGGTGTAGGATCTTATGTACATGGGTAAAACACAGAAAAGAGAGCCAGCGACAGCACTGGTTTAATAAACAATATATTGTACCTGTACTTTCTCTGATATATGCCATGTAGTACTTTCCCACAAGCCAGGGATCCTTGTTTGTTACAAAAACACGTAACCACAGAATCTTTCTACTGTATCCGTCAATAGCACTGTGTACATAGAAACCCCAACGGTTCAGCTTATCAAAGCCATCGATATGCCACAGATAATTGGGTCCCTGCAATTTGATGGATCAGGTGGATCATTACAGTTAAGTTACAATAAAGGATGAATTCATGCATCTCTGCCCAATAATGCAATGAAAATAAAAATTGTACTCCAGTGAGCAAAATCAATATTAAGACATGAAAATAAGCAGGTATTGTTATCCTACCTTGCTTGTGTAAATATGATGCTGCTTCTTGTGTTTCTTGTTGTAAGGCATTTCTTTCTCCAATCCAAGTAGTTTCATGCAAGTTGCCACTTGATCTCGCAGCTCTGGTTTGGAAAAATACAAATTAAATCAAATGTTGTTATTAAACTACATGTATTAAAAATTTAACACTGAGAAACACCTTATACCTTGTTGCTCTGATATTTTTTCTCCGCAGTCGCTCCCACATCCTCCGATAGCCAAGCCTTTGTGCTGAACCAAGAGCCTCAGCCTGGAAAATTCAACAAAGGCTGTACTGAAGTGTACATATTAGGGCTGGCCAACATGGTGTGCTTGCATTAGCACACTCATTCCAAAAAAGAACAGAGATTATTTATATAATAATATCAATAAACTATATTATTATTTTAAAATTAATATTTAATTGTTTTATAATTTCAACATTGATATAATTTATAATTTTAGTATTTCATATGAAAATTTAAATTAAAAAAAAATCATTTTAAGGTATTATGACAAATCTGTACTCACGGAAATAGCATCTACAACATCCCGTGGGAGTAACTTGTCATCATATCGTCTGATGTTGTTCACCTGACAGAATCGCCTCAAGGTGCGAGCACTACAAACATTATTAGTACTATGTTAGCCCAAATTATAGATCACAGCATAAATTACGAATCTGACACATGTCAGTCAGAGTTAATTTATATACACTGTAGGTTGGACATCAAATGAACTACAATGTAGGTGAAATAGCTTGCTTCTACAAATATCTCTTTGAATCATTACAAAACATTATGTTGATTAGCTGAAAGTATAAACAGGGAGGAATAGATACATTAAGCTTTGTTACATGAAACCAACAACCAGATACAAATCAACCATTTAAAGTGTTGCAAAATAAAGCAATCAACAGCGATACAGACCAGTGTTTATTTCATTCTAAATCTATGGAAATGAGCTACAAGTTCAAAAGGTCATGCTAGTGAGCCGTGATTGGTGGATTCCAGTCTGTCTTCTTTGTTTAGCATGTTGAAAGATGGGTGTCAAAAGACAACTGCTATGCCATCACATTAAAATTGGCTGTACTTGCCCATACCTTATTGCAGCTTTCCTCCTACCCATTCCCTCCCCGTTTAATATGCCTGATTTTTTATTATTGTACATGTTTAATAATTAACAAGACAAGGAATATACACATATTATGTTTATTTTGATCGATGAACGTGAGGGAAACTTAAGTTTATAATACAGAGAGCCAAGAGTTTGCTACACAATTTTTGACGCGTGACCACTGAGTTAAACTTATAAGCTACTGTGCCAAATAAGCCTAAGAAGTACAAACCTCCAACGGATTCCAAGATCCCTTTCCAAATACTTTAAAATAATGCAGGGTCGTTTATTTAGTTGCACCAGTTGATCTACGAGTTTCTGAACTAGAAATAGAACACAAAATAAACAGATTCAAACGTTTGTACTGACGAATTCATTGCAATGTCGAAAACAAGTTCTTACCGCCTGTCTTCTTTTCCTCGTCCATGATCTGACACGAAAACTGTCCCAGTCTCCCGCGCCATTAAGAAAAAGTTGAGGGGAGGGGGGTGGGGGGGGGGGTGGTCAAAGTCGAAAGTCGAAAGTGAGAAGTGAGAATTCGAAACGAGATTTTCGTGCTTCAGAAATCGACATTTGATGTCGACTTTTCAAGTTGAAAATTGACTTTTTAAATCGACTTTTTACTTCGTAAATCGACTTTTGATTTATGAGTTTGACTTTTCACTTTGAAACTCGACTTTTGATTTTGCGTTTTTGACTCTTGCCGTAGGTTACTCGCCTTAGTCTTCTCTAGGCCATACAAAAACGTTCAAACTTACCATTATTCATCATGGCCAGTTGTTCATCATGGCCACAAGCATGGTAAGAGCCACGATCACCATATAAATAATATAGAACGAGAGGTAGATTGTATCAAACGTCTGCGTAGTCGAGAAGGCAGGATCACGAACTTCAATATTTTCCGCTTCAAGGAAACCGATCAACAGCCAAAACAAACCAAGAAGCGTTTTCTCATATCTAAGGATAAGAAATATGGAATGACTTAACACTATTCAGACAGCCCTTTTTTGTCTTCTGGGACCTGGGGAGGGAGTCTTCCGCCCCTCCTTAACTATGAAAATATAAAAAACTATGACAATAAAACTTATAGGACAGATAGATTGTACAAGAAGGTTTCCTCTGAGGTCCACAGGTTCAGATGACGACGTCACATGTCTTCAGAATTAAGTCATGTTCCCAAGCGGCGGCCATCTTAGATTTCTTGATGTTCATTTAATTTAATTTAATTATGCATCTTATATTGCAACTTATATTTTTCCAAAAAGCATCAAAATTGATCACGAAGTGATCAAAATAACTAAACTATGTAACGCGGAAATGATTAAAAAATGTGAAAATTTCTTACAAAGTTACAATTTTTCATTAGAAAGACAGAAGTTCAAAATTAAAAAAAAAATGCTTGTCAAAAAGTGGTTGCCATGATAACTTGATGGACCCTGACGTGTTTTACCAAATAATTCGCTGACCTGGTCATCTAGTTTGGTGGCTTTCCGTGCGGGCAGAATCAGCTCCTCCCAGTTGATTACTAATAAGAGCAATTTGGTATACAGAAGCTATTCTATCTGGAATCACGGCTCTATCTAATCTGATAACTGTGTATTCCTTTGGATTTTAACTTATTGTTTTTATTTTATAAGCTACCTTAAACTCGTATTACTTTGCATTATTCACGAGCACGCATAGTGCCGGGTTGATTATATATCATATCACCAAGTGCAAGTTAGATAATTGTTTCATTAAATTCTCAATTTCCATAATGGTCGTTGATTTTGACGAGCATCGCAGCACCTGACATGGCATCCCAATCTCCTTATAAGGCGAAAATCAACTGACAACCTGTTTACGATGAGCCAATTAACAAAGCTAGAAATTCAATAATTGACATTGAAAATTAAATAATAACTATACTGCAGATTAACTAGGATCCGGGTGATTATTCAGTATTTTCCTGGAACATTAGCCTCTTTCTAGTTTTGTTAACTTTGAGTGAATACTTATTCGCGGGTTCCAAAGCCCATTCCGTTAACAACTAAAGCTTTCAAATTCGTGTTGGCAATGCAAGCTAGCTTGCGTTAACGTCTCAATAGCACATTGGTAAACCGTTTAGTGTTCCCCAATTTGCATTCGACGATTGTATTTTTGCCATGAACTTGTGTTGCTAACTATTAAGAGGCGAGGTCGTAGAAAAAGCTGTCAGACGCTGTAAGTTAACTAAACAACTACGTGGAATTTGAGGAGGTTTGTGGTGCAAAAAAAAAATGTTTTTCGACTAGAAGTTTACCATCACAACTATAATGTCAAGTGTATGTCCTGCAACTTCACAAGTCCAAAAAAAAAAAGGAATCTGATAAATCGGTAAATTACGATCGTCTAGGTGCTTCTAGTCCTGAGATTAGGACTGTTTGAGGTGACACTGACTGACGCTTCGACAACCTGAGCGGAAGTCATCAGCAGACTCGAATGATGACTTCCGTTTAGGTTGTCGAAACGTCAGCCAGCGTCACTTCAAACAGTCCTTCTCAGGACTACACTCACCCGGACGATCGTAATTTACCGACTAAATATGACTCCTGGGTTCAAACCATTTACATAGGAATCTAAGTTAACTTACTTCTCGAACGGATGTGAGATATCATACTGAGTCTCATTCTGGCTTCGCAGCTTGTTCTGTGCTGCAATGTAGTAGGTGTATATCTTTGTCGTACCAGTGAAAAACGCGATGTAAAGCAGAAGGAAGTCAAAAGCTTGAGCACATCTTTAAGCATTTTGTATAGGGACAGCTGTAAAGGCCCAAGAGTTGAGTTGACCTGGAACACATGAGCCAAGTGGAAGTACGCCAAAACTGAGGCACTAGCGTAGAGTATATCGGCCGCGATGAATGCCCGACTCCTTGGTTTCCATTGTTTATCATATGCACCCCATGCGACCATCCACAGCACGTAAGCAGCAACAAAAGTAAGTATGATAAAGAAGTCAACGACGTTCCACCACTTTGAGTAGTGTAGTAATAATCCTTGTCGATGCACCTCCAAACATTCTACCACGACAAATCCAAATACAAACACCATCATCACGTAGTCTGTTAAATAAAGAATAAATAAAATAAATTAATTAAATTGATAAATTCATTATCATACGATGCCCTAATTTTGTCTTGCTGGAAAATTTATAAAAACAGTTTCTATTCTTGTTTTACCTTCAGTAAAAACGAGAATAACAAATAACGGCCTTCGACAGAAACAAAAAGAAAGCACTCACGAGATGTTTCGAGATGTTGCATGTCCGTCACTGGCGTGCCACGCGATGTAGATCATGCGCGATATTGATGCAAAAAACGGAATAGTTTGAGCTCCTGTCATGAATATTTCGCGCAGTGTCACTACCTTTCGTCGCACTACATTCGCTTTAAAGCTGACCTCGGATCTCATCTGCACCTTTGAAAGTACTTTTTAGGCCTCGGCAAGAGCCATAAAGGACAGAGAGGGGGCCTCCTGGAAAAGCCTTCATTATATCTTGAATGGAAAAAGGTAAGTTTTACAAACAGAAATAATTTCCGGTGCTTGAGTTATCTCCAGGGCATCTCGTGCTCTAAACTGCTTTTCTTCCTCAGAGCAGAACTTCTATGCCCTAGCTTGGCGAACAGCGTTCAAAATTTACCAATTAAATTCTGATTAAATCTGAAAGTCAGCATTATCTCATCATTTTAGTTTTACGGAAGGCAAAGACGACTTTCGATATTAGGGAGCCAAACAAGCACAACGGCAACGCTACGGAAAATGTGTCTTTAAAAACAACTTTACAATCGGATTATTTTGACTCTAACCCTCATCTTCATAGGACCCCAAGTGATAATTAACATTCACCATAGCTCGCATGGCTTGAAAATGTTCTCGAGATTTTATGAATTTGCCTCCATATGTAAGCCGCTTTGAATGCAAATGTTACTTTTAGATTCCAGAGGACTATGTAAACGTAGCGCCCATTTTCCTATTGGGGTCGACCCTAGCGAAACAAGAGGCAAATTTAAGTGTAGTAAATGAAGTATTAGACAATTGAATGTTGCCTCAGCATGTTTGCCTAAGTGACACTAAAACGTTTTCCTTTAATTACAAGGAGCTTTGTAAATGCTTGCTTTAACAAATGGAAGAATAAGTAACATTGATTTTCTAAACATTATAAAGTATTGTTATTGAGCGGGAAAAGGAAAAAAGGAAAAGATTGGGGTGTATGTCCTGTGAAAAAAAAAAATTATAATTGGGTTATTAGCAGACATTAACGTGGTATGTTGATTGCTAAAAGAACAATAAAACGTGTTTAAACAAAGACACGCCACAAAAATGATATTCAGAAAGTTTTTTAGCATATTTTGTTTTGGGGTCCAGTTGGACCCCACTTAGTATGATTTGTATGTAAAATATCTTAGAAGGATGAGGGATAAATCTCTCTAATGTAGCCGGGAGATGAATTTGTAAGGAAGGCGTTACAGTTTTGTTTTTTGTTTTTTGCCACACTGCAGACAACAATACAAAGGTAATAAGTAAAGAAAAAAGAAATACGAAGGAATGATGGTAACAGTGGCGAGGAGGTATGAAAGAAACTATGAAACGTATGTTAACTAGGCGTCCTCAATTATAATGTTACAGGTGAAATTGGAATTACGGCGACCGTTTTACCAGAAAACAGTTCATTACAAAATTAAAAGGAAACGTTACTGAATATTTTACAAGAACAATTTGAGGCAAAAGTAGACACATATCTAATAGCTAATAGCTATTACAATTAAAATCCTTAAGTGATTTCTTAAAGGAAGTTGAAGAGGTCGAATTGCCCATACCCGCGTTAAGAGGGTTGTAAAACTTAGGTCCTTCGTAAAAAACAGAAAATGTTTGATGTTAGTCCGACAGACAGGCAAACGAAAGGTATGAGAGTTTCTCGCATGATACGAATGAAGGTAAATTTACAAGCGAATTTGGAAGGAGGAGTTTCGTTTTGATGGGAGTACATTCTTGAAATTCACTGAGGTGTGTTCACCTCCTGCTTAAAACTGAATTTGGTCATTTCATGAAGTAGGTTTGTATAGAACTGCAAAGAAATGGACCAAAGAGCATAACACACTTGCAGAGTCACTTTTGCTAATTTTTAAAAGCTTCTGTTTTGTGAAGTTCTTGTTAGCTGTTGCCGTCGTGTTTGCCCAACTTCCCTGCCACTTCTAAAATCTTTGCTATCTTTGTTTGCTATTAAACGAGTCTCCTTGCAAAAAAAACAAAAAACAAAAAAAAACAAAAAACAGTTAACCAGCTTTTAGAGTAGGGGGGACTTTCTTGGTCATGAGGTTTCAGTTGGAAAATGCCCATGCGATTCAGAGGGCATGCCTGACACACCCTTACCACCCATGATGCCTTAAGTCTTTCAACCCCCTGTAAGCGGACACCTTCCGTAAGCGGACACTATGCTCTGTCCAAAAGGTGTCCCCTTGCAGGAGGTTCGACTGTAACTTCAGCAATCACAGACACTATCAAGTGACCGCCGCAAAGCGGGCCCTTTTTTAGTAGTTGATTTAGCCTCTCTTCGACGCACTCTTTCATGAAAGCGAGAATACTGGCTCCTTCTCTGTCCTTTGTAGCTCTTGCTTAAGACTAGTCATGTTCACTGTAGAATTGTTCAAGAAAAATGCGGAAAGTCTGTTTGATATCTGCCTAAAGCATGTAAATAAAGACATTTTGCTTGTGTCCGATGCTTTTAGTTTATCCAGTATATCTCGGAGGGTCACCGTTGGAGCCCCCTAGCTCGGGCATGCAGGACTGAAAGTAAAGTGATCATGGCAATTGTTACGTTGATAGGATTGCATCCTTATCGTTATCAAAACAACAACATAATAATTGATGTATATACATCATTTTACCTTTTAGCGAATATTATGTCAACATAATAATTGTATTTAGTTATCAATCATTTTTGGTGCTGCATAATTGACCTCTTATAAGGAATACTTAAAACTATATACTGTCGTCATCATCTGTCACCAACTAAGTATTTCTGTAGCCAACGGAGTGACACAAGAAAGTGTATAACTGTTGAGCACTTACCGAGTATGGAGAGCCCTGTTGAAGTTGTTCCAAAGTGTTTTTGAAAGGTGCTGGCAAACATAACACACAGAAACGCCAGGTACCACGTAGTGTGGTTCATAAACTTGGAGTAAGGATGTTCGAAAAGGTTTCTCACAAAATGACAGACACACCAGTTGCAACAGAAACACGAGCGATTGCGACAACAGAGTTTTGCAAGCTTATAAGGGACGTAGAACAAACTTAAGATAGCCACTAAGAGCAGTTGAATCAGGAACCATAGAAACTTCACTGCTAAATTCCTATCTTGCCAGCACGGATCAGGGTAGATGATCTCATTTAGAATATACTGGCATCTGGGGCTTGCCACAAACTGAAAAACAAAACAAAACAAAAACAAAAAACAAAAAACAGGCGCATCAATGTTCTAAACATAGCATTTTGTTTTATCCAAATTTGCAGTAAGTTTTTTCCCCCCGAAACGTCTCCAAGAGTTTAAAGAAACACCCCATTGTGTCTTAATAATAACTAAGTTACAAGGACAGCTTTGGACAAATGTAATGCTTTCCTTTTATCTTTTTTTTAATTTGCTGCAGGCCGAATACACTTAATTACATTTCGCAAAGATACCTTCCTACTCTAAACTTATAACTCATAACTCTCTCCTCTTTATGCTTTGCAATTTGAGTAATTGAACTGTAAACAAAAATATGTTATTTCTTCCCTATCGTGGTGCAATTGTTCCGTCAAATTGCTGCTAGGGCCGTGCGCATGCAACATATACCTTTTTTGACAAATGTTTACAAAGGGCTGATACAAATTTGCATACGTCCAACTCGAAAAGAGTTCCTCAGTTGTCAAGGACATTCAGACATGTTTCTAACAATATTCAGTGTTCATTCAGTCATGTTCAAAAAAGTTACTTATTGCTCATAAAATGGTCTGACAAACTTGAAGGTTGACTAGAAGACGTTCTTATTCTCTACTTATACGGATACATCTAGGTTTGAAAATACAGTCATGGTAATTTTTAGACGATATAAAATGGCCACAAAATAAAAGAAGTTTAACACATACACAACGAAGCTTTCTTGAGTTATTAGATTGCGACAGGTCGATATTTTTCTTCAGCGATGATAGTACAGCTCGGGCGATTAGGTTCGGGAATGACGCGATCCGGGCGCAGAGCGGCTCGCGACTCGGATCATGCCATTCCTGACGCTTCATGCGCGCCTTACCATCCCTGAAGAAAAATTGCGACAGCCCGCAGTCTGTATGACCTATGTAACCTTCTTCATCTAACACACCAACCAAAGATTTGCCATTTCCTATTCGATTCATCGCAATAGAGAATGCTATTAACAGGAAAAAAAATTTTCAAGGAAGGGCTTCGCATAAGAGATTAAGAAAGGCTTACCTTCTTTCGTCCTTTCACAACAGCAGTCTTCAGTAGTCCGATGCTTGCGCTGTAGTTGCGGTTTTCACGTGCATGGTCGATGTTTTTGTCTTTTGCAATCAATTGCAACAAGTGTGCCCGTTCCATCAGTATCCATCACCTCGTGCAGCTCCTTGGAATTACCTTGTCCAACAACGCCAGCAGCGAAATTCTCCAGGCGTGACGCTCGTGCTAAGTAGTCGTCTCTGCTGTAGTGATGCTCGCACTTGGCAAGCTCTTCCAGGAGATGTGACTCGTGCAGAGCGCTTGCTATGACACCAGTGAGCTTATTTCGGTTGGAATTCTCTAAATTAGTGCTCCACAGCCATTTCAAGCCAATGTACAGTGGGTTAGATAAGACTTCTAACCACTTTTGTTCGCGCTTTTCTAAAGTCGTCTCTTCTTGCTGTTCTTCAGTCCCCGGTGAGAAGCATTCCTTTCGTTCTTCTTTGTGAGAACTGGTGAACGGGCAAAAGGCGTCTTCTCTTTCAAGATGACCAAGAAGTTCATCGAGATTGTTGCCTTTGTTCTCTGATAACTGACAATCCGTGTAGTTTTCAGTTATAGATTCTTTACGTTTCGAATGCACATCGCCCAGAAACTCTTCGTAGCTGATCGAGCCCATCTCACGAAAGTATTTTCAGTCAGCCGACTAAACAAAAGCGCGCTATCTCTAAACTGCCTATTGTATTTACTTCCTTACGTCAGCAGCTAGGGGCTAAATGACACCATTCTAAGAAATCCTTTACTAGATTCCAAGAAATTCGCTCAGTTTTTCTTGCAATGGCAAGCTTTTTAATAAACTTGCAATCAATTCGGCCCTGGTTTTTGCTTGGACTTTTTCTCTTCTTTGAGGCTTAAGTGAGCTTTGGCAAAATAGAAGAAGCGATTGAAACTTAATTGTCGATCTTGGCCTGCTGAATTTTTAAAACTTGCATGTTTTTTTACCTTTCTATTACCAGGGTCAAAGAGCATTCCATATCAAATCAGAAACGCCTGAACGCTTATGTTTCAACAAAAGCCGCTTTGATGTCGAAAAAGGTGATTAATTAAGGGGCTTACGAGGAGGTATGTTAGAGATGAAATTTTATAAAAAAAAACAAAAAAACAAAAGCAAAAACAAAACAAAACAAAACAAAAAAACAATATTCAAACTTGGAAAGCTTTCGGATCTGTTTCCTTTCGGACTCAAAACTTCAGACAAAGTTTATCCATATTTTTATCAAACTTTAGACGTTTATGCCAGTTGTTTTGGATTATTTTATCAAACAATAAAAGTAAATAAATACAGTCGTCCAGACGTTGTCACATTAAACAAAGAATGATTTGTTGATCGCAACGTTATCCAGTAATTTTAAATGTAACAATTTTATCCACAAATTTTACACAAGACTACATCAGGTTTTGTACATGCAACAGTGACCGATTTCAGTGTAAATGTAAAAGAAGCACAGTCTAGACACGTGTAACGTTTGAAGCTGAAGCTGTTATATGCCAAAGCGCGACAGATGTGGAGCTTCACGTTCCGAGTTGTAGCTTTTGAATCTCATTTACTGAACAAAGTTTTAAACCATTTTAAAGTGGCAACTCAGAAAGGACATGATGATGATGACTTTCATGTGGAGCTCCTTCGTTCTGATGGATACCAGTTGTTACCAAAGTTCAGTGAACAAGTTGTAAACATCTGGTGGCGTGATCAGGGAAAATGCCTGTTTTCTAAACCGACGCTTCAGCCTAAAAACTATTTGCGATTACATGGCGGTTCGGTTAGCTTAGAAACTAAGGCGCTGGACTTGAACCACGCACTTAGACAAAGCTCACCGTCCTACAAGGCGGCGGCACCTAACTACTGCCGTGTGAGATTTGAACTTAAAGCGATCGATTACCTTAGGCTGGGATAGCCGTAGTGTGACCATAGGCCGGATATTTGATGTTTTACAAGCCTCATAAATCAGCGTGTTGCGAATCCGTGTACCCTAGCCCTGTTTGGTTTTTGTTTTGTTTTTTTTTTGTTTTGCTTTTTGTTTTGGGGGGGGGGGGGGGCAGTGGGGGTGGCTAATTTAAAAGTGGTGTGGACCACTTTTAAATTCAGTAGGGTAGACCTATTATTTCAGGAATCTTGTGAATCAAAATGGATTGGGCTGTTAGCACTGGACTTAAAAATTTTTTAAAACGTCCTTTCAGGCCATTATTTTGGACATATTTTAGGGGGCGACGAAGGTTCATTACTACAGGAGAAATAATTCAGAATGGGATGAAATTGTATGTAAGGAATATGGCGTTCCCTTAAATTCTTTCAATTTAACGATTACGAGTCAAGCTTTATTGTAACGAAACAGCATGAAGTGCATTTAATTAAAAAGAAAAGAAAATAAATCGTTGCCGGGTAAAAAAAGCACAAAACATGTAGGAAAGTTTTCCCGCTTTCTGGCAAGCGGGAATACTTGCTTTGTTTCAGTATGTCAGATTCGCTGGCCAAATTAGTAACGCAACAAGGCTAAATATACTACACAAGCTTTCTGGGGAAAACTGTTTAGAATATCAATAAACGGAACTAAGTACCAAGCATGGCAGTGCTGCCACCCGAGAATATCACAGTGTGGCATCGTTTATGGTTCATTCTTTTTATATATCCGACAACTTTTATTCTAACAGGCATGTATGCCCCGCTTTAGAACATGGTCACACCCACTCAGCCAATCAGTGTCCAGCATTTCGATGCTCTATATTCCATAAACTGTCTTAAATTATGTAAAGTGGCGGGGGCTTTGAAGCACAGGGAAATTGCGGGGTGAAATTACAGAGAATTTCTGCATTCATTAGTGGTTCTATATAGAGCATACTAATGAGGCATTGTTTTCCTTTGTTTGGAAGCCTCATTAGTATGCTCTATATAGAGCATACTAATGACTAAGTAGAAACTACTAATGAATGCACAAATTCTCTGTGAATATTTATAACTAAATCGATAAAAACAACAGCTTCAACGGCGATGTCAAAAAAACAACAAAAAATGCAATCTTGTAATAGCAAAGCAAAAATCAAATCGAAAGAAAAACCATTACTTTACAGCTTTACATGAAATAAAAAATGTTCAGACCTTAATTGAAATAGAAGGACAGACTTGTTTCTCCGCGTTTGCCGGACTACGAGTGTTGTACTTGAACTTGTCTTTGGTCTCTTGGCTTTCCCTGCGGGTTCCCCACTTGCTGGTGCCGGTGGTCGTAGCGCATAGAAGACTGCTTTCACCAGTGTAAATCTAGTAAATCTCGCAAGATAGAATGATAGAATGATCGCACATATCGCGCCTTCTTTGTGCTTTTGCACAAAAAGGAATTTTTTTCGGATGGTCCCAGATGGATTGAATGCATTTTGGACCTTTGTGTATGCAGCTGAGAGCGCCAGTTAGCTTTTTTAGCCTCTGGGAAGGCCAAAAATGGGGTTTTTTCCTAAGTATCGCACATATCGCGCCTTTCTACACAATAAACTTTTTTTTCTGATAGCCCCGAGGGATTTTCATTATTATTGGGCCAATGCGCAGACTTGCGCAGCCTTGCGCAGTTAACAACAGCTTTTTTAACCTCTGGGAATGCCCCAAAATGGGGTTTTTTCCCTAAGGATCGCACGTATCGCGCCTTTTTTGAATGATAGAATGATAGAATGACGAAACATCTCGTAATAAACAACCATTTTTTCTTTGAAACATGTTATGAAACTATCGTTCTTGGTATTTTGGTGGTTTGCTTACGGGAGGTTCGATCATATTGCTTTTTGCCTACAGCAGTATTCAGTGGTAGCCAACTTGCTCGTATTACTTCTTTAAATAAAATTAATTAGGTATTGTGCAGTCTATATAGATAGTCAATATTGCGTATCGAGAGCTAAAGACCTTATTTTGCGCACATGAAGTTACCAGATGATTTTTATGATAGTTCAGTTTCGTTGCACTTACAGTTGTGATAGTACTTTTCGTTATAGCCACAAGACAGCTACAATAATACAATATATTAAGATATGCATAAACATACAAAAACGTATAGAGTTCATACACAGATTTAGGAATAACAAGCATGATAAACTTTTGTCTCCTTTCAAGGCCAACTAGAGTTAAAACTCAGACTCTAACATATGTAAGACGAACAGTTACGTATGTACTATTAACTCGAAAGAACGCCCAAGGTGTTCATTGCAAACTCTATTGTTCGAGGGAGTGCTTCTTTATTCGAAACTTTAAGTCACAAAGAATTTATTCCTTTGGTGTTACCTTTGGAATTAAAAAGGCCTGTATGTTCGTAGGATTGTCCACTTACAATCTCATGACATCGTTTGTTAGTGTAACCAGTGAACAGTAACAAGTTTGGGAATTAGTTGTACGCTAAGGACACATGAACTGGTTTGTTTCTTCCTGGGATCATCATGCGGGCGTTAGTCAGACGAAATATATGCATATAAAGTACACTAACTTCTCTTTAGAAAAAAGGCACTGACGGGTATTAGACAGTGTAAAACACTTTGACTCATTCCAAAAGGACGTGTCGTTGGACAGTCACTTTAACCCTATTCTGCCTGGGGTGGGGGGGGGGGGGGGGGGAAGGGCACATTGTGCCCGCGCTGACTTTAACCAATTACAGCTTTTAAACGGCTAGACGAATAATCACCAAATCTCGTAACTTTTCCTAAAATATATCAGAGAAAACTTTCCTGGGTCAATGACATGTCTATGATGATTGACGTTTCCATAGCAACCGTCTACTCAGAAGTGTATTTTGACTATTTTCTGTCTTTTTTCATTATTTTTTCAGTTTTCCCCTTCGTTTGTAAGAAGGAGATATATATATATTTTGCTTTTGTGTGCTTGTTTTGGTGACGTCATGATCAGCTGTATGACTGCAGGTTTGGGATTCAAGATGGCGGCCTCAAATTCAAAATGGCGGGCTTGTGACGTTATAGTGACGTCACGACTCTTCATAATTGACACGTCATAAGCCCAATCTGTTAAGCTAATGACGTGCTAAAAACGTGCCAAGTTTCACCGCAAGAGCCTTAATACTTTTCGAGATCTATAGGGGGGCAGTTTGCGCCCTTCACCCCCTTCCCCCCCTTTCCTCCCCCCCAGGCTCAGAAACTGAAAAAAAAGCCCAGGCAGAATAGGGTTAAGTTGCTGGCATTGTATCCTACTCCTATCCATAGCAAATTGCTAGGGGACGTAATAGAGCCAACATCATTGTTCGAAAGAGTTCGAGACGTAGTCTCCGGTTTGGCTTGTCATGGGCCGTAAAGGGCCGTAAGGGCCTGATATAAGCTGTGATTTGGTGACGTCCGAACTGATCCCTCAAATACTGTACAGCACATGTCATCATACAGCTCTATGCATAAAACACATCGCCATTATCATTACAAATACAGGTATAATGACATGCGCAAAAAAAGTTGAGGGAATAGACGTGACATGAGCAAATGCACTGGGCGTGCGTATGTCTTTTCATGCTTGTGCTTATCGCACATTTGAAACGTCCTGGGCCGGGTTGTTGAAAGGAAGGTTTAAAGTAACCTTGGGCTAGGGCTAACCGGAGGTTAAATTTTTTAACCGCAGGTTTATAAACTCCGTGGTTAAAATCACGTTGTTCAAAGCATGGTTAGCAGGCCAGTTCGTTAACCTCGGGTTTGACGCAGCTAACTCTCGGTTAGTATCCTATAATATTTTTTCTTTGTTGTTGTTATGATGACCGACTTGTAAGCACTAAAATGGCTTCCCGGGCTACCTCACACAAAGCCCGGAAACATAACTTCATTGCTTCAGAAATTTCTGTTTTGACCAAAAAAGTCGGGAAAACCTTTTTGTCCTTCTATTCAGAGCAGGGAAACAAATAGTAGTACAAAAATGGAGCAAAATTGCTGATGCCGTAAACACTGGCAGAGTGATCAGCCAGGGATCGACAGTCCGTGAAAAGTGGAAGAATTTACATTCACAGGCGAAGACAGAATTTAAGAATTTAAATGATTTCGTCGAGTGCTGCGCTGGAGACCATCCTCAACAAGATCTGTAATGAACAAAATTTATTCTTGTCAAAAGTGGTAACGAACACGAAGCTCTTTGTCGATTAAATCATCAATTTTGCATTGACTTCCGACTTTAAATTTTCTTTCTAGATTCCTTCATCGTAAGTCACAAAACAACAAGTCCGCCATTTCGCTTGCCTCGGTTAGCGATTTGACCTAGCTACAACCTCGGACAAAACTCTTGAGACAGATCCGTCTGTTTTCAAATATCAACGCCCAAGAGAGGTATCAAGAGAGGATAATCCTCTGTTGCAACGCCATAATTGGACACCGCGAGTCATGTACAAATTGTCCCCCTCCCCACCCCTGTACAATGTTGTTTGGCCATGATGCGGTCTTCAAAACAACATCAGAGGGGGGGACGGATGCTTATGCAGTAGTGTGAGAGGTTTAATTACAGACAATAGGAAAATAAGGGCGTGTTTTCAATTTGCCTCAAGTAGTTTTGTCCGGGGTTGTAGCTCGGTGGGTTAAATTTAACCTGCTGTTTACCCCGAGGTTAACGAGCAACAGAACTAACCCGCGGTTAAAATTTAACCTGAGGTTAGTACGATTCAACCTGGGTTTAGAATTTAACCTTGGTTTGAACAACCGGGCTTTGGTGTTTTTTTTTGTGCTTGTGTTTATTTCACAAGTGGGAGCTAAGCTTCAGTACAAGTCTACATAAAGTCTGTCAACTAAAATAATCACTAATGGCCAGTAATTTACAACTCCGTCGCTTTTGATGTAGAGCTGACGAACCAAAAGGCTGTAACCAAAGCTTTCTCACCACCGATCAGGCATTAAATATACATTAAGGGTTTGGTTCAGGAGGTCAGTAATATTCAATCATGTTGCTTTTCAAGCTCTTATTACCAAAAACGGCTGCCTTGCAAATCCACTACCATTAAGGTAGTCAAGGTACTTTTAGATCTGCAACTCTACATCAGGGCTGTTTCTGAGCTCGTAACTGCCATTCTCGGTGTTTCGCAGTTCACACTGCTGTGCATGTCGAAATTTGTACTTCCCTTTTCGTTCTTTTTATTCTTCTCCTTCACCAGGTATTTCACCGCTAGCTTCTTCATTGTTTTGATCCGTTCCTACTCAGAAAAGAAAACAAAAACACGCAAAACAGAACTACAGCCACTATTTTCGCCGGTATGAATCAACAGAACCCTGCGAGCTTCCTACATGTTCATAACACTATGGATATGATTTCATTCCAATTGACTGATGAGTTTCCTTCTGTCTGCATGTAATAGTATCACGTGACATATGGTACTCTTGAGTAAGGGGTTAAAGTGACAGGTAGCCTGCGTAGCTGGCGGAATTGTATTTGCGCGCGTAGTTTTGGCGGCGAAGCCGCCTTTCTCGCGGCTTTGTCGCGAGAAGCGAGCATTCTCTGCGCGGCTTCTTCTCCTCTACCAAGCCAAAACTTTGCGAGCGCGAACGATCCCGCCGGTTACGCAGGCTAAGTGACAGGGGGTGCAAACGATAATGGCTTAAGATTTGTGACTGCGTCGAATACGATTTATAAAGTGGTCAATACAATCAGCTCCCATCATTTCAGAACCATGATAAGTAGCAAGTCATAGGGTAAGGCTTTTGTACAAAGGGACAAGTCAACAGTATAATAAAAATTTTAAAATAAAAATTTCTACCTTTCTGTAATTTTCTATGTCAGTGCCATCGCCTTCGTCCTAATTTCAACAAACAGAAGAAGAATTTAATTCAATGTAAACCAAGATGTAATTTGGAAGCGTGGTAGTGCAGTAAACATCGCGTAGGACTCTCGATATGGCGATCGCAGGATCATAGGGTCCGGTGGTTCGAGGTTTGATCTCATTGCATCGTGTTGTTTCCTTAGGCAAAAAACTATAATCCACAATGTCTCTCTCCACCCAGGTGCATAAACGGGTAACGTTAGTTAGGGAGTTGTGATGTTCTTAGTCCCTTCGTGCTACGGAAACCGGAGTTTATCACCGGCCTTGGTGAGCCTCGTGGATCATTCAATCAAGTGGATTGGACACTTGACCTAATTTTCCTTTATATGTAGATTAAAAGGAGTTTTTAGATTAATATGGCCATTATGTTGACACTCAGTTCTTTCTACTGGTGTTTCAGGGATATTTTCCTAGGGTACCACAGCTATCAATTTTGTCAAAGTTTGTTTTGAGCTATTAAATTGATCAGATTCTATCGCAAAACTCTCTCAAACTAGGAGTATGTTATAGGACAAAACACATTATTCTAGCAGAGCCGTTCTTTTTAGCAAAACTTTTGGCAACGTCTCCCTTGTGAAACCTTGGCTTCTAACAACCTCTGTTAATACAACCGCTTCGTTACTTCAGTTATTCTCCTGAGGCCTGAACAAAATCTTATCTAGGAATTTTTTTTTCATACCCCACTAATCTCATAACCTCATAATCTCAAACTCTCATAATCTCATACCCCACTAATGTTTTCTCTTAATACTTCACTAATCTGACCGCCCTGATGATACAGCCACATATTAATTAATGACTCGTCAAAATAGTCTCGTCGAACGGGTCGTGTTAACCGGGTTCCTCTGCATTTAGGTCTCTTTAACTGATTGTACAAATGGAGTTCGTCTGTATTTATGGCCACATCAATTTTATTATCTCAAAAATAATATTTGTGTTTTTACTTCCGTATTGTGATATTGCCGTATCAGAGTCCTGCGAGGTTTTAATGACCTATTTTCAAATCAAGACTAGTCTAGTCAAAATTAAAAAACGAAAAGGGACTTTTCATTTTTCGTTTGACGATACGAAGATGTTTGCTCCCTAAAAGAGTCAGAGAAAACTATCTATTGTCGGGAATAAAATTCAAATTCAATGTATTTTATCCAGAGACAACAGTTTTGCTAACAAGGACCATCCAAAACAAAATCTTTTGTGTTTCTTTCCGTTAATACATTTTAAAATTGCAAATTATCCATTTCATGGCTACAGCTCACCAAGCAATCTGTCTTCAGAGAATAATTTTTTTCCTCAGAGAGGAGTGAAAAGTTTATTTCTTGACCGAAATTTGATTTTATGCGCATTCGTTTTCTCCCGCATACAAAATTCAAACGAGCTACTTTTTATTGCCAAACATTAAAATTTTATAATCGCTTGCAATAATTCAAACATTTTTGGTCATGTACACACAGTTATAGGAAACTTGACATGGCGCTGAACGTAATCCGGGTCTTGGGATGCTGGCAGAAGGAAAAGAGAGAAAGTCGATCAGATCGATCAACATCGATATTCACAACTCTCTTAATCATCGACTTTCATCAATTTACGATAATAATCGATTAATTGTGATCAATCATTATCGACTAAATTTGCATCGATTATATCGATTATCGATTTCCATCCATTGGACAGCCTGATCATAGCTATTTTCCTATTTCCGCCAGCTATTATAAAACGACTGATAAATGGCGTCCTCTAGAGCCATAGCGAAAACTTTTAACATGCAAATAAACACTTCAACGCATGATTTTTGGGTTTTAGCAAGCAAAAGCTACTTATACTTCAATAAAGAATGTTATAGTTTAATTTGTTCTAAGACAAATTATGTAGAAAAGCACTGCTCACAATTCCCTGCTAGCAGAGGCCCCTTTTCCTTTGTATTCACTGAGCTGACGGGCGGGACGAAAAGGGACCTCTGCCATGGGTCGAAACTCCCTTTGATTCAACCGCCTTCCATGGTCGTGGACGGCGGTTTCCGAAACACATGCTCCCTGTATTGTTTGCTGACCGTGACTTGAGCCCACTGTATCTCGCGCATTCCTTTACAGTCATTCCGCTGTCATTTAGTGAGCCCGCATAGTAACTTGTCTTCCTGGAGAGAGAACTAAACTCGCGAAGAGTTACAACGTTTACTTTCTCTCGTTTATGTTAACATGGACGACGGAAAGATAAACAATCGAAAGAAGAAGCTCTAAGAAACACTCGACAAGTCAAGGAATGGAATTTAGAGCGAAGAAAACATCTGTCAAGGCGAAGGACAACCTTCCACCTCCAAAGATTTTTCGAGCTGCAGACTTTCTGTGAAATGTTCCAGCACTTCTACGAGTCTACGGTAGAGTAAATTACACATTTGATTGTAAATTTGTATCGAAATCGCTTTTTAATTGAGGGATTCTTCATATTCCTTACAGTTCTCCTAAAAGTTTTGAAAAACGTGCACAGTTCGCATCACCAAATGCTCTTCAAAATAACTTGCACATCGAGCGAAATCGCTTGCGCGTAGCTTCCCTCGAAGAAAGAATTGAACGTGTTTGGTCTTCAGAAACAAGTAAAGGCGTGTTTTAATAGCGGAGCCTGCGGGCAAAGCCCGCCAGCGGAGCTCCATTGCTAAGGAAATTTGGTAATGTATCGATGCGAAAAATTTTGGTTGTGACGTCAGCGTACGTCCGTCCGTCCGTCCGTCCGTCCGTCCGTCCGTCCGTCCGTCCGTCCGTCCGACCGTCCGTACAGACTCTGGGGGAGGGGGAGGGAAGTCCCAAGGCAACCCGACCGGGAGTGGGGAATGCCATCTTTTCTTAGCGGGAAATCGCGCGGTGCTTTTGGGCAACCGGCGTGAAATCGCATGACCATCGTCGCTTTTGAAAAAGAGGTTTCTTTAAAAAGCTTAAGTTTATTTAGCAAAACGATTGTTCGACGGTACTGTAGTTTTAAACTTGAGAAAAAAACGTTTAATGCCTATAAATGGAAAGAAAAAGTCCAAAAGAATACTGGTAGTAGGCGAAAACTTCAAGTTACGAAAGCTGCCTTCAAAGGACCTCATCGCTTTGTTTTCTTCACGGCGGAGAGCTTGCCTTGTTCTGAAACACAACCGAGTAAGTGAAGTTTTTAAAGGGTTTAAGGTGCATGATGTTGAGTATTTATTACGGTCAAAGAAGTTACATTTTGAAATTGAATTTATGTCATTAGAAATGTGTCATTTACTTCTGACTTCAAAAAATTATTAGAAAACGAGCTCAGATTTGTGACAGATGTAGTCTTAGAATATTTTGCCATGCTGGAAGTGTAATGCGAATTGCATTTAAGTGTAAACTTACAAGTTTTCGAATAAACTTTTTCAAAAATGATTTCTCTGTTTATTTTGTGTTTGTTTATTCATAACAGTAGGTCAAAGCACAGTCGCAAGGCAACTGCACAAGCATCACTTACGGCGAATAATTGCTTTCAATTTTAACTGTCGGATCGGTTTGTGCAATTGTCGATTTTCTTGTCCTAGAACTTTTCAATAGTAAGCGAAGCAGTTGTCGGTTTAAGACAAAGCTTCCGAAAAACAAGTTTTTTTGCGTTCCTCAAAGCGCCTAACTTTAAATGGGCTTACTTCGCATCCGCAAAACTTATGCCATAATTTAAAGCGTGTTTGGTGTTTGCTCGTTTTCAATCTTGATGGTATAAATTTTGACCAGACATAGGGGCAGTTCATGTTATTTGTTAACTGAACATCTGAACGCGATGAAGATAGCCCATTTACTTCAGAATAAGTATTATTTTGTTGTTGTACATGAGCGCTGTTTCAAGTTCATTCAAGCCAACAGCCAATAATCCAAGGAGATTTGACAAGCCTTGACAGTTATTGACAGGATATGGAAACATTTAAAAAACCAAGCAAGACTGCTCCTGAGTAAAATATGTGTTCAGTTTGATGCCCGAAAAAAAAATTAAGCTGTGCTCAGCCTCTAGAATGAGCTTTCGAGCTTGGTTTTACAGAACAGATCCTCAAAATCTTGGAGGACAATTCGGAACACTTTCGGGCTTTTTGAGAAACACTTTTCGAAAGGGAACGAGCCAAAGAAAGCCCCGAAATATATTTCAGAGCGAAAAGTTTCAGGACTATTTTTGAGAAACGAGCACCAGTTTATTCCTTGGAGGCTCCGCTTTTAGGCTTGGCTAAATCTATATATTAAATGTATTATTTAGAAAAGCTTACTGTCTCTGCTTCTGTGTACCTTCATTCATAAAATTTCGAAAAGTAGTAATCTGACCTAAACAGACACAAATGCTCTGTTGTGGTTTGATTTCACGCGCGAGACAACATGAGAAATCTCTTGCGGAAATTTTCAAAATTTTGACTTTGAGATTGTATTTTTGGCTAATTCTTAATTGACAACTGGTGTATTTTATTTAAAAGTAAGAAATTTTAACTATTCTAGATCAAGTGAGTGTTGTGTTTTCGAACCTATTAATTGTCCTTTCGAACTGCATATGGGTTGTTTATTACCAACTGTTAATTTAGTGAAGCGATCATAAAACACGCAGCCTTCAATGGGTTAAATTCTCTTTGATTCCTGGAGTTGTGGTCATGTTAAAAAAGCTTCCTTGTCCAGATAACTTGAAATTAATACCGTAGATTAGACAACAACTATCTCTAGACGAACTGTCTACATTTTTTAGGGTTTTGGTGAACTCGCCATTCACGACAACAAAACTAACTGTGCAGCTGTTTTTTGGCGCGCTAGTTGAGAAAGGTGGGAGTCGTCAGCTGATCACGTGCTAAGAGCTTCACGTGACGTTTCGGTCGCTAAGTAACCGTGGCGCATGCTCAACACAGTTCATTTCGACCCATGGCAGAGGTCCCTTTTCGTCCCGTCCGTCAGCTCAGCGAATACAAAGGAAAAGAGGCCTCTGCTAGCAGGGAATGCTCACAAATATCATCGTTTTAAATGTCTATAAGTGCTGGTAATGCAGCTATTAATATAGATATCCTTGTATTTCACCGAAATTGTATTTCTTGTCCATTTGAGTAAGATTTTGATATGTTTCTTTCTCTGTTTTTTCTGCAATGAGTTGAACAGTTTTTCGGGCAATGTTATTTCCAGGTCAGTCAAGTTTACTTTGTTAGATTCAACCATTCGCTTTCAAAACTTTGATCACTTTTGGCTATATGTATGTTCTGGCTTGAAAAAGAAAAATGGCGTTTGCAGGACTTTGAGCCAATTTTATACCAAAATGACCAAGTTTTACTCGTCAATGAACGAACTTGTTAGATTTTACTATGGTCACAGAACATTGTACGACATTAACTCTTGGAAAATGTTGAAATTTAAAATGGCATCCCTGAAAACGTCTCGGAGAGGTAACACGAAATAATAACAAGATGATGTTACTAAGGACACCATCATCTGCTTAGCGTTTGTTTAATTTTCGTCAATTTTTTAGTAGCGTATGATGTATGTTCGTTTGAGTTTTATTCAATCCGAGCTTTTAATTCCAAATGGGGCTATTCGAATTTTCGGCGATTTTCGCCATATGTCACATTTCTAGTTTGTGAAGGAAAAAAATCATAGTTGAAGGTTTTTCATGATTTCAAACCACAACATGCAATTCCACGACAAATTAATCCTGAAATGAACAATGGTTAAATTAATTAACTGGGCCCGGTTGTTCGAAAGCCGGTTAATGCTAACCCAGGGTTAAGATTTAACCTAGGTTCCAGTTTTTCTCAGTCAAAGATGTTTTATAGCAAATTCTAAGTGCAGTGGTCGTTTGAAAGCCGCTGAAGTCAAAACGTAGGGCTTAAACGTTTTGCAGGAATCCTGTCGTTTGGCTAGTACAAAAATGAATTCAAAACTGACGCTAATCCTGGTTTAGCTTAAACCTGCTTCTAACAACCGGGTCCTGGAGATTGATTAAGCGAATGTGAACACACACCAGAAAAATCTTTGCTCAAGTCTTTACCTTAACTTATCGTAGCTAAGCACAAGATGACCTAGCGGTTGACAATCATTTGTTTACAGTGGTAGCTTCAATTGCAGGAAATGCTAACCTTTATCCGAACAGTAACAGTTTTTATCGCTATGTTTTATTGGTTGCATCTGAGCAACGTCTTAACAGATAAGATCACGTGTTAAGGCGAGTGCCCCATTGGTTGAGAATTGCTAAGTTTTCGTTTTCAGCAATGCACACGAAAGACACTGAGTCGTAATCGTATTCTTCATATCTTCATATCCTGGTATTAATTCGTTCTTGGTTTTTATGTAAGTCTTACTGTCTCGTCTAAAAAAAATTACAACACTAATGCAAAAGCTGTTTTTGCTTATTTTTTTAACATAGTTGAAATCCTGAATTTTTGGAAATTATCCAGTAAAACGGTTGTCACGGACAAAATCATTCGTGATAGCAAAGCGTTCAGTCGAAAACAATCCGTGCAACTACAAAAAGAAAGTTTTCACCAGCTAAGGAGATAACCCTCCATTGTGTTGTTCCTAGGATTAATAAATTCTCTATTTGTTTTCGCCAGACAAATTACCGTGAACAGACAACCACAAGATTTTGTTTGTTTGGTTTTTCAAAAGCTGTGTTTCAGGCCTTTCTTTAATATAGTTGAAATCCTAAAAATCTGGAAATTAACCGGTAAAACCGTTGTCGCTGAAAAAATCTTTCGTGATGGCAAGGCGTTCAGTTGAAAACAATATGAGCAGCCGAAAGTTTTCACCAGCTAAGGAGATAACAGTCCGTTATCACCCTCCATTGTGTTAATCCTAGGAATTAGACAATAAAAATTCCATTTCCTTCTTGTCTATTTATTTACGCAACTTAAGGCATACTCATAGCCAAATAGACATCCACAAAATTTTGTTTGATTGGTTGTTTCAAAAGCTGTTTTTTGCCTATTTTTAACATAGTTGAAATCCTGAAAATTTGGAAATTAGCCGGTAAAACCGTTGTCGCGGACAAAGTCTTTCGTGACAGCAGAGCGTTCAGTTGAAAACAATATGAGCAACCGAAAGTTTTCACCAGCTAAGGAGATAATGGTCCGTTATTACCTTCCATTGTGTTAATCCTAGGAGTTAAACAAGAAAAATTTCAGTTCCTTCTTTTCTATTTTTTTTTACAACGTTAGGCATGCGCATAACCAAATTACCGTGAACCATAAGATCTTGTTTGGATGGTTGTTTCTTTTTCTCCAAATTAAAGTGCTTCTGGTGCAAACTATTTTTTCAGGTTTCTCTTCCTACCAATGGCTATTTATGAGCAAAAAGCAAGACAACACACAAAAATGTCTCTTATCTTTCACAGGTTCATAACGCAGTGAGCAGTGCTAATAATGTATATTAAGGCTCCCAACTCTTGCAGACACCTTCTAATCATCACCTTTGTTCTTTTCAAACCAGAACTACGTATATTTAGCCGGAAGTAATGACGTGTTTTTTTATGCCATGCTTATTAAAGAAAGGTCGAGCCGAATCGACCCTTCGAATCAACTAAAACCACCAAACGAACAGAAGCAATAAGGAAGAATCCTTGTCAATCGATGGTCAGTTGGGTTTGGGTCTGTTTGCTCAGTTAGACTTGCGTGCCGAAAACGAATTGAAAACATACTGTCAAATACTGTGTTTTCTAAAACAGAAGAGATTTTTATCAAGGCTTACTGCTGGCTACTCACATTGTCGCCATCGGCATTTAGTGTCTATCTGATGTACGCGCGAATATTTTACGAATCACACGTTTGCTAAAGCCCGTAATAGCCCGAGGGAGAAGACTGAAAGGAGGGACCCATTTAAGATCTATAAGGATCAAAGGGATACCCCTTCCTGTTGGTCTTGCCCAAAAAGTAGAACAACATTATCATCGGCATTGTTTATTCTCGTGGTCTTCTTTCAAGAAGAAACAAACGTTCAAATACAACATTGCAAGCTTATAAAGGTGCTGAATGTTTAACACACTCTGCAGTGAAAGTTCAAATATTTGTTATATTAACCCTTATGAGCTGTTCGGGTCGCGCTGTGCTCCAAGGCACAAGTTGGAGCTCGCTTTCTTGCTAAGCGTGTATAGTAAGAGTCGGAAAGCGAGATTGGCACACTCCTGAGACGATATAATTTTGAAGTTCCATATGTAACCCAAGTTTCATTTTCAAAACATAGAGAATAATGCAGCACCACAGGAAAGTAATGCTAAGAAGGTTTCATTTGAACGGTCAATTTTTATGATTTCATTGATGGACTCAACATATACTGAAATTATGAATATATGAAATTCAGTCATATATTTGAACTGCGGAATAAAGAAATAAATGTAAAGAAGATCCTCGCAGTTATTAAGGCAACTTATGCAGTTGCGAAAAGAAAGCCTGAAAAAATCAGGCTTGCCGGGATTCGAACCCTGACCTCTGCGATACCAGTGCAGCGCTCTAACCAATTGAGCTAACAAGCCAACTGGGAGCTGGCCTGATTTTATCAGTTTTCGCAACTGCATAAGTTGCGTCAATAACTGCGAGGATCTTCTTTACATTTATTTCTTTATTCCGCAGTTCAAATATATGACTGAATTTCATATATTCATAGTTTCATCTTCATCTTTCCCGGGTATATTACGAACCAATTTAATGACCAGCTCCCAGTTGGCTTGTTAGCTCAATTGGTTAGAGCGCTGCACTGGTATCGCAGAGGTCAGGGTTCGAATCCCGGCAAGCCTGATTTTTTCAGGCTTTCTTTTCGCAAATGCATAAGTTGCCTTAATAACTGCGAGGATCTTCTTTACATTTATTTCAACATATACTACTGTCCTTTTTACTACTGTCCAACATTTACTAAGACCATTTTCTTTTTTTTTTTCGCCCCGAACTTCCGGATTCCAAACAAACAAGGTTAAATATCCTGCAAAGAAATGCAAACACTTAAGACACACCTGGACTGCGCTCCTTTAGGGTTTTAAAAATTCAAATTTTTCGACAAGCATTTCCACCCCTTTCACATGGGAGTCCGCAAATAACGGTTGCGAGTGACTGGGCTGAGTGATGTGACTCGCATGGGAGTTTGCACTTAGTTCAGGGCAATGTTTTCTAAATTAGCTTTCACCTATCAATTTAAATAATGATAATTTATAGAGACACGTGAAATTGGATTGCCACGGACTGCAGGCGGTGCACTAGGGTAACGCAATCAGAGTTCTAAGGCTATTTCAATGCGGAGCCCGTAGAAAGTATATACAGGAGTTATTTTTACCTCTCCACAGTAAAACAGTCGCCCATAATTTATCACCTACTCAATCCGCATACCCTGTTTCGTGGTTTCTTGAGAAACGCATCTCTGTTGGCTAAGTGCAAATATTATTTCAGTAAAATAAATTTAGCAATAAATACAGTTAAGTTCCATGAAATTCTGGACTTTGTTTGGTTGAAAAGATCGATGCGTTTTCGGGGATAGCTTTTCTTAGAAGTGGAGCAAAATGGTAAGGAAAGGATCGGAACTTACTACTTCAGGGTGTTTGTGCTTTAAAATGGATTGGGCTTGCAGAAACAAGTTAGGCTTTGCTCTTATTAGAACTTACTTTTGAAGGATTGTTTGGAAGGCTAATTTTAGGGGGCGGGAAAGCCTAATTACTAAAGTAAAGAGCGGATTTTGTTTTACATAGGCTTGCCTTGTATACAAAAAATGATATTAAGGTTAAACTCTGTGAACATTGCGAACAGGAAACAAGGTTTCTTGTAACCAAAGTGTAACACGAATGCAATGCACGCGTTCTTTAAACAGTATTTAGAGTACTACAATATAAAAACAGGCAGTGCAGTCATCAAATGAAATCTTAAAGAGGGAAAAGGACGTGTTATAATCTGCCATCTGCGTTGTATGGATTTTACATCAGATCTAGTGTAACTTACCATTTTTCAATCATTTACCATCTCGTATCTCGAACTCAGTTATCTCTAATATATCCTCCGCTATTTCCTACTGATCGTGGTTTCACGTGGCCTCGGTCAGCACTCATGTACGGCAACGGGAAACAACGATGTATCAAACCAACAAATCAATCGTTTATTTACCAACGTAACGTCTATGGACTAAAAAGCTCGTTAAAAAGCTCGTATAAAAATCTAAAACAGCAAAAACTATTCAAAACTATAATAAACTAGTTACATAAGGTACCAGACTTCACTTGCACAGTTATGACTTGAATCCTGTTTGAGAACAGTCGAACCTCACTAAATGAGCATCTCTCATTAGCGACCACTAACCTATAATACCAGATTTTTCTCTTTTCATCCATATATTCATTCGCTCTTTTCAATCTTGTCAGTCATATATCCAGTCTTCTCGTAACAAACTACCACCTTTCGTATCAAACATGTTGTGAAACTATCGTTCTCGTTTTTTTTTTTTTGGAGGGGTTGGGGGGTCGCTTACAAGAGGTTCGATTCTATTGATTTTTGCCTACAACAACACCCTTGCTCAGTGTATTACTTGGAATAATAAACAGGGTGGACAGTCAAATGCGTATCTTGACCCATGGACCTGTTTTTATGCGCATACAGACAGATGATTTTTATCATGGTTCAGTTTCGTTGTACTTACAGTTATGATAGCATTGTTTTTTTTTGAGCTAAGCAAAACGGCGAATTTGGTTTTGCAAGATATATTTAGATATATTAAGATATATTAATATAAGGATAAACATGCAAACAATAGTATAGAATGATTACACAGCTTTAGGAATAACATACATAATAAACTTTTGTCTCCTATCAAGGCTTACTAGACTTAGAACTTATAGTCTTAAGTGTGTGAGACAAGCAGCTACGTAAAACGTTTCTATAGACTAATATGAATACCTCAACGAAAAGGTTTAACGGTATTAACTCCAATTTACGCTCAGGGTGTTCATTTCAAACTGTATCATTGAGAGGGAGCACTTCTTTTTCGAATCGTTAAGTCATATGGCGTATCTTCTCTTGGTGTTAACTTTGGAATTGAAAAGGCCTGTATGTTCGTGGAAATGTCCACTTCCAATCTCAAGACTTCCTTTGTTACTGTAACATGACCAGTAACAAGTTTGAGAATATTAAGAACCCTCAGGTAGTCTGTTTCTTCCTGAGAACTTCATGCGGAAGTTCATTTCATTTTACTTCATTCGGGTAAATAGATGCATATAAAGTACACTTACTTCTCTTTTTAAAAAAATGTTACTTTAAAGCACGTTTTATTTCCTTCTGATTCATGCAAGAACTATAAAGTAACTTCCAAAGAGTTATTTTCAATCGAAATGGGTCCAAAAGGAACATTTTTAGTGTTTTTTTCTAGTGTTTTTAGTGTGTTTTCTTGAATTTAACTTCAGATTGGGGGTAAAATATCTCAAATCTTCGAATGGAGTTTTTCTTACACTTAACTCAACTACACAGTGTATTACTCATATTTAATCTAACGATAGCTCTAAATGAAGTCTTTACCTCTGGGATTTAACTCTCTGACATCAAGAGTTATTCTAACACTTCTTAAAATTTCTGTGCTCATAGAACGTCACTAGATGGAGGTTTATATCTTCCGTACAATATGCTTAGAGATAATTTACATGTAGACTTGGAGGTCTCGTTATGATTATTATTTTTTAAAATTATGACATGTGCCTCTGTCATACTCAAAATGCTTCTAATTTTCATGTAAGGATACAAAATGGGGATTTCAAGTAAGGTCTCGAAGAAAGACTAAACCGTGATTAGTTTTAAGCTATTTTATGACACAATGGCAGACTAAACTGACCAAAACGATGGCGCAACTTTTTCAAAATGCCATCAATTTCCATCCACCTCATGCATGAGCAGCTACTGTGATAGATTCAGTACACTAGTATTGTGACCTTTAAAAGAAGAAACTGGCCAATTATTTCTTTTGGTTTTCGTAAATGCACATTTTCGTGATTTTTTTAGTAAATTCTCAAAGATACTAACACAGTTGACATACAGAGTACGTGTAATCAAGCCTGGTTCCCACTTGCTCTATAATATCAACCGCCGTAGGGGGCCAGACTGCAAGGCGAGAGATCATGGGTTCGTATCCCAATTGGACCACTGATCAGGGTCTTTAACATCTTGTCTAATTTCAGGTGATTGTATTATTGGACAGAGACGTCAGGCCGTAGGCCGTTCACTCTGTCTCCTACTCCTGGTGATACTAAATTGCTAATGAGGTTATAAAGCCCACATCATTGTTGGACGGAGTTGGGAATGTAGTTCTCGTTCTGGCCTGTCAATTCATGTGCCGGAAAGGCGAGACGGGTTTCCGCTCTCACCATTCAACCGTTGTAAAGCTCAATGCTAGGGTAAGAACATACATCACTGTTCGATAGAGTAGGGAACGTAGTTTCCAGTCTGGCCTGTTAATCCATGGGTTGCATAGGTGAGGTGAGTTCACGAATAGACTGATATCACCCCTTAACTGTTACAAAGCGCATTTGAACCCGCAGCTATATAGATAGGGAAAAATTCGCTATATAATTCTCATTGCTATTATCATTACAGTGACAGGTATAAAATAAGGGGCAATAAAAAAGGTGTGGGAATAGACGTGACAAAAGCACATGCATTGTGCGTCCCGTTATGTCTCTTTCTGCTGGTGCTTATTGGAAACGTTCAGGTGATTATTCTTCTGCTTAAGCTTATTACACAAGTGGGAACCATGCTTGAATATTAGCTTATTTGCCTTTTCATTAACTTGAAAGTCAGTAAATTTTCATCGCTATCCATGCTCTTTTTACCAGCAAAGA
The DNA here is from genome assembly GCA_964030785.1 of Siderastrea siderea. NCBI lineage: Eukaryota > Metazoa > Cnidaria > Anthozoa > Scleractinia > Rhizangiidae > Siderastrea > Siderastrea siderea. The sequence goes on from OZ034971.1 coordinate 34,828,995, forward strand.
CAGCAAATTCACTACGAAGTGCCTTAACGTAACTTTCTAGTAATTTTATGCTCCCATGAATATTAGCCAAGACCACTGTAGTAGATTCAATGCCTGACGTTTTCATCAGTGGTGAGCACGGTTTGGCTCAGGTACATTCCTAATGGCTCTAAGTTATCATTGCTGTTCTTGTCGCGTTTTTGTGCTCTTTTCGTATTTCCCTCGTCGTTCTTTTTGTTCATCTCTTTCACCAGGTATCTTACCACTAGCTTCTCCATTGTTTCGATCCGTGCCTAATCAAAGAGGCGAGCAACAAGGCGTACATTAAGTATTAGTACTGCAATTGATGTGACATTTTGAGCTCAATTTCGCCCTTGATATCAGCTCCGGCGGTATGAATCAATAAGCTATCGCAAGCTTCTTACAAGTTGTTGTAGATATGATTTCATTGAGATTGATGAATTCAAGAGTTCCAGTTAACGCGTTAGGCATGATTGGCAAGAGGATGGGGCCTGGGGGACATGAAGTAAAACCGGGGAAAGCAGAGTGGAAACCGCGGGAGCGAAAAACGTGATGGTTCCTAGGAATTTTCCCTGGATCCACCACTGCGGTTAAGTCACAGTATGCTAGACCCCAATGGTGAAGATTTTTTTTTTGGGGGGGGGGGGCGTGTGTGCGTGTGTGTGTGTGTGTGTGGGGGGGGGGGGGAGAATTGTTTATCTAATCGCATGAAAAACCCGAACCGTTTAAACTCTCAGTTGACTATAATCATCACTAGTTTAAGTGCTTAAACCTTGTAAAATACTTTCTTTCTTCACTAGAACGCGAAACTCAAACTCGGAATTAATTAATGTAAAATCACATACTGGTTTATTTCATTGCAAACCACATCGTTTTTTCTAACCTGCGTCCGTACTAGCAAATTTATACCCCCAAAGTGGTACAAGGAGAGTAGACTTCCTTTGCTTTTCGATGTGTTACAATATTTCGAAAAGATTTTACCTTTGGTAGGAGGCCTGTGATGTGATTTACAAGATGAGATAAATGTCATGGGTTGTGGCGCTCCAGGGGGCCTGTGACGCCATCCAAGATGGTGGCCATCTTGTATTTTACTTAAAATCCGTAATTATCACGAAACAGCAGAAATTGAACATTTTGCACGCCAGGCATTTAAAAGATGACTTAGTTAAACCTTTTGCTGCTTTTCGTTCACATTTTACACTTTTTGAACCGAAAAGAGTTGAAAAACATAGTTGTTCTGACGCCGTATCTCGCATCCATAGCAACCTATTTCCACCTAACTTCGCCAAAATGTGTCTAAGGGATATGTGCGCAGCAATTGAAAACGGCAGGTGCTGATCCTCTTAACAAATGGAAGAAAGCCTTTCTAGTAGGGTGTTGTAACACCCCCCCTTCCCCCCGCTTGTACGTCCGAGGGTTAAGTTTGCATTTCGGACAGAGACACTATCAATACCAGTGGAAAAGACGCATTTTAATTAGCAAACCCTGTCAATTTGAGTGTTGCGTGTTGTCTAGAAGCGACGATAAAGGTCAGCGAATTTCGAAATGTCCACTGACGATTGCATGGCTGTAGTGATTTCTTAGAACACGTAGACAATAATCTTTACTGCGATTAGAAACTATTAAGTTCAGAGGCCTACACCATTGCAGGTAGACAACAAATAACGCTCAAATTAAAAAGTTTTGCAAATGCTAGGATCCTTTTTCCTTTAGTATTGATGGTTTTTCTGTCTGGGCCAAAGACTAAACCCCGATGTGGTCTATTTCACACGGGGTATAATTATAAAGTCAAATCGTAATTACTTAGCTTATAATTAAGAACCCCTTCTGCTGCCTTTGCACCGGTATTGCAAAGGTCATGTGTTCAAAACCCAGCAGCTTAAAGGAGAAGGTCACTCCTGAAACGGTGTATTTTTTGAAATCGTTAATAAAAAGATAACACTAAGTTGAGTTACTGACCGTGGTTTTAGCTTCTAAAGTGCGTCCGATCCCACTGAAATTCCTCCCCTTTAACTTGCGTTATCACTTTTAGTATTTATTGGAAACCAGACGCGGATTATCAACGTGCGATTTTAAACTCAATTTGTTGATGCACAACTGACATTGGCAACTAAGCTAAAAAAATTGTAATTTGGGGGATTTAACAGCTAACTTTAAACCGAAGAGAAAGCAAATTAAAACGGGTAACATTATAATTAAACATTAAAATAAAAATTGTTCTTGCTTCCTACCTTTTTATGATCCTTGCTTTCCGTACTATCATCTTGGCCCTTATGTCAGTAAATATAAAAAAATGTTATAATGCTATTTAGACTTAAATTTAGGAGAGTAATCATATTAATATTGCAATTGACCGATTTTTTTAAGTACTCAAGACGATCCTCTCTTGTTGTAAAAGCACACTTTCAAACCCACGATTTAGAGTCCATAATGGTAGCAGGTTACATTTAATAATTCCTCTTTGCCCGATCTTCGCGGCTCCTGTCCGTAATAAAAGAATCTCCGCAAAGTACAACGGACATTTCCAAACAGGTTACTCTGAAGACATTGGAACATGTGCACCCTAACAACCTTTCGAGGAAGTTATAATATCGTTACAAGACTACCAAAATAAAGCCACGACAAATAAAAACTTCCAACGTCTACTAGCTAATTAGCATAAATTCAACCAGCATTTTTTAATTGGCTGTTGATGCTCCTTCTCATCACTTATTTTAATTCTAGATATATTTCTCATTTTTGTAAGCTCTTTACATACATATGTACTTATAGTTTGTTTTGCACTGCACGCTTAAACTTGCAGACTGCTCCCTTCAGGATTTTGAAAGTAAATAATACAGATGTAGTTTCGCTAGGCCATCACTTGGATTTGTAAACATTTTGTGAATCTGAAATATTTGCGCCGTATCCTACCCCGTGATAAGTTTCATCTAGGACTTTAGATGCAGCACAAACTATATCAAGGATTTTTTCTACTTACTGTTGAGGGAGTAGTAGGCATCCCGAGGTCCACTCCTGAACTGCCTATAGCTTGGTTTGTATTTCCTGTAGTCGTTTGCTCTACAACGTTCGCACGGGGATGATGCTTTTCTGTTTTCTTTGAAAAGATTTTCTGCGAAAAGAGAAGTTTATTTAACGAATATAAACTAAAACGCGTTCAAGACTTCTGCAAGTGTTCTATCCGACGTATAATCCTAGAAGATTGTATTGCGCAGGGCCGTAGCTAGACTTTTCTGATAACCGAGGCAACTGCGCAGCGCCGAAGGCGCGGGCTTTTAGGGGCGTCTGGGGGCATGCTCCCCCAGAAAATTTCGAAATCTAGACGCTCGGAAATGCCATCTTTAGCGTTTTCCCGCTGTTATTTTCCCCCAAACATAATCAAAATCCAAACTGTTTTAACAGTATTTATGTTTGTTATCAGTTCTTCTCTTTAAAATTTCCAGTTTTATTCAGAAATGAAATTTTAGAAGCTCTGAAATGTCATTTCAACATCCGTGACGAAAACATATCAATCTCGTTCAAGTGTACGGCTAGTGCTGAAGTGCACTCCCTTTTTAAGGCCTCGCTTTTATTTGGAGAAAGCTAAAGCAATTCTCCTATGACCACTGGTTTCCCATTTTTGTAATATTTGCAAAGGCTCTGGAGTGATGTTTTGAACGTATGCAAGGACGGTGTGTGCCAATTATTGATTTTGACCACGTCTTGAATTGGTAACGAGGCTTGAGGCTGCAGTCTATGCTGACCCACTGGAGAAACTGGTGGGCTCGCGACCAGCAGGTAAGTATTAGCTGAGGTTATCACACTTTAGGGTACCGTTGGCGTAATTTACTGCCAGAAACATGTTCTATTATTAAATAGTTTATTTTTCTATTTAAGTTTTTAACAACAAGGGGAAGTAACTGCCTCGAGTGCCTCAATACTGGTTACGGGCCTGCAGTGCGTGGTGTACTAACCTTCAATTTCGTAATCTGATTCAGTATTCAGTTTTCTACTTAAGCGAAAGTACAAGAATCCATTCAAAGTCAACTGCAAGGACAAAATCAAAGCACTTCGATAGTTGTGCTCGTGTTGGCTTTTTATTAGGTTATTCATTATTAAGCTTGCTTTTCACCAGCAACAAGAACTAAAGTGCACTTGGGTTTGTCTTTTAGCGTGCTTTGCAATAGTGCCGCCAGCTTGAGTAAACACGCGAAAACGGAGAAACGCAAAACCGTTTGCGTCGACCTTTAATAATGTAAGCAGTAATAAATATGTTCTATAATCAACAAGATAAATGCGGGTTAATTGGTAATGTAATAAGGCAACATTTGAACATAACTTCCATTGTTTTTTTAAATCCCCATCGTGGATCATCTGTAGTCTCAGTGGACTCCCTTCAAAACCTGTAACCTCAATATAACAAACACGGGGTACCTTGTAGTTAATAAACAAATCAGCTCACCTTACGAAGACGACGTATCCCCCAAATTATAAGATATGGTATAAGTGGTATAAGACTCAGGAAGAAAACGTTACTCAGAGGAGTGGGGAGTGCATTGCCTTTGTCGATCCATTCCAGCCACATCCTTGTTCTTGAAAACTTCCACTCCACATCAGCCTCTTGCTGTAAAAGTTAAAAATTATCAAATAATGAGTCCCACGCTATATCTTGTTTTGGACATGAGATTTATTTCTAGTTATTTAATGAGCATAAAATGAAGACAGCAAAACAAACTTCGTCACATATTAACGCATATTGTCCCCTTGACAGTAGCCATCTCCTGTTTTAAACAATGTCTGAATCATTCAATCAATCAATCAATCAATCAATCAATTAATTAATCAATCAATCGCCCGATCGATCAATCGCTCGCTTGATCGATCGATCAGATCAATCGATCTTAGCTACTTGCCCTTGGATTGTTATTTTCGGTTACATTTGCGTTCCTGTTTGGGAGGATGGTAAGGTCCTCTTTGTCAAGTCAATTCCTAAGTCTTATATGACATAATCTAACTTAATTATCATCTTTCCAGCATCAAAGGAAGTCAGAAGTGTGTCTTATTTGAACCGAATTTGGAATAAATACCACCTGCAAGCATGAATTTAAGAAAAGCTAAAAACTGTATTTGGTGCATTTTGAAAATAATGGGTTTTATTTTGGAGTCTTAACCCAATTCTGCCTGGGGTTTTTTTTTGAGTTTCTGAGCCTGGAGATCTCGAAAAGTATTAAAGCTATTGCGATGAAACTTTACATGTTTGTAGCACGTCATTAGGTTAACAGATTAGGCTTATGACATGTCAATTATGACGTGTCGTGGCGTCACAATAACGTCACAAAGCCGCCATTTTAAATTTGAGGTCGCCATCTCGAATCGCAAACCTGCAGTCACACAGCTAACATGACGTCACAAAAAATATATGATTTTGTTCTAAGAAACAAACTTAGTCAAATCAAGCACACAAAACTAAAAATTATCTTCCTCTTACAAACGAAGGGGGAAAACCTGAAAAAAAGACTAATAAAAGACAGGAAATAGTCAAAATACACTTCTGAGAAGACGGTTGCTATCGAAACGTCAATTATCATAGACACGTCATTGACACAGGAAAAGTTTCTCTGATAAATTTTGGGCAAATTCACGAGATTTGGTGATTTCCCGTCTAGCCGTTTAAAAGTAATAATTCGTTAAAGTCAGCGCGGGCACAATGTGCCCCCCCCCCCCCCGGCAGAATAGGGTTAAAATACCTTGCTAGGCCTCAAAAACTACCCCTTTAGGTTTTTGGGTCTCCTAGGACTCACGTTTTATTCTGTTCCCTATAGCTTAGTTTCAGGAAAATTATACTTACCTTTCAGGCAATCTGAAGTGGGCGTTTTATGAGGGGTATCAAAATGAAAATTAGATAACAAGTATAAACATGACAATACTGCCTTCTGTGGATGACAACATCTCTCGCCACCGTTATGGAAAGCCACAAGTGCACCATAGGTATATAAGTCATGTAATATTAAATTTAGTGTACTCTACTGGTCGTTGGGTACAAGTTACACTCCTCCAGTAGAGTCCAAGTTATATTACAGTTAGATTGCGATGTAGCTACGAGATACATTGGGGGCTACTCGGGGCCATAAAACTTACCATGATTCTGTCAAAGGAGTTGCTCATCATGGAGATAAGCATGCTAAGAGCCACGATCACCATAAAAATAATGTAAAACGAGAGGTAGATTGTGCCAAAGATCTGTGTAGTCGTGAAGGCAGGGTCACGAACTTCAATATTTTCTGCTTCAAGGAAACCGATCAACAGCCAGAACAAACGAAGAAGCGTATTCGTAGGTCTAAGAATAAAAAATTGAAATATGGGATAATTCTACTTAATAAATAAGGTAATTAGGTATTACAGAATGTAAGCTATCCGGAATCCCGACCGTCTCAGACCTGCTGCTATCTCGAACTGGTAATTGTGAATTCCCGCAGAAAAATTTGCCATTGCGAATATCAACTGACCTGCTGATTTTCTGGGAAAAGTTCAAGCGCTTCACGGAATCAGCGGTGGGGTAAATTACTTCCTTGATTGTAGAATTTCTTCCGAGTATTCATTGAATACCCTGGGTATGCTAATTCCTCCCATTCCTCTTAGCTTTTGCAAAATTTTTGAAAAACGTGCCAGTTGGGGTCAATATATGCCTTTGAAATGTCTGGTACATCGAGCTGATTAGGTCGCCCATAGTTTTCCTCAAACTAAGCGGAAATTGAAACCCGTACGCTTTCCAGAAGGAACCAGTTATTTATGTGAATATTTATTTCAATTTCAGAAAACCTTTTTGTCTATTTTCTGTGAATCAATATTCGCAATCTGACATAAGAAAAATCCAGATCCTCTATTGCTGTTTAAATGCACCCGTGTGACGACATTAGAAAACAAAATTGACCTTCAGTTTGTGTTTTTTTTGGGGGGAGGGGCGGAGGGGGGGGGGGCAATTCTTAATTCTTATTCAGAAATTAAAAATTCTGGGTGAATGTTGTTTCTTGTTTAATCCTATAGCTTGTCCTTTTTTGTACTGCACATGTTTTTTTTTTAATTAAAGATTGCTAATTCAGTCAAACACTAAAAAATCCGTAGGGCCGTTCATCGGGTTAAATTTATGGTTGATAAGCAATAAAAAATTAGTTCATGCTTTTAGTTGCGCGTGCGTGGCGCTGTGTGTGCATTTGGGAGGTTTGGGAGGTTTGCACTAGGGCTGCTACTGCCTATCGCCTCGAGCACCTCTCGCGCTTCACTCGTGCTCTCGAAACTTGCCTCCATGACTCGATGACATCACGCTGAGCAAGAACCAATTCTTAACATGAACATTTTATGACGTCATTTTTATGGTTCATAATAGTGTAGTCCATTAAAAAGTATAGTCCATTTGTTAAATAGGCATCGGCTCTCATTACCCACCCATTGAATTTCGCAGGCTCTCATTTGACAAAGCCGTACATCACGTGGAGCAAATACCCCCAGCCCGATTTTGTACCGGCACGCGGCTGTTATATCGGGGGATAATGCCCGAGGTTTAAAGTTTTACCAAAAAAGTTAAAACTTGGCCGGGAAACTTATTCTCATAATGTATACTTCCTGTTCTTACAAGCAGAGAATGGTGCTACAGAAGATGACGAAAGACGTGCATTCGTTTTGGAAACTTTGTATAACATTTCTCCGTATTCACGAGTTGTCTTTATAATAATAATTAAAAAAAGAGTTATTGCATTCATTCCTGCTGTACATGAACCTCTCGATGGCTATAATTTCATATAAGACTCAACTTTGTGGATGTTTGTAGTGTGAAATTAAGAGATTGCTAACTTTCTGGATTTTACCGACGCAAGCATGCGTGACAAATATGTTATTACAACTTTACAAGTCAAAATAAGCAAATGGCAGTTTTCTTACTTTCCGTAGGGATGTGAGATGTCATAGTGAACCTCATTCTGGCTTCGCAGCTTGTTCTGTGCGGCGACGTAGTACGTGTATATCTTGGTCATGCCAGTGAAAAACGCAAAGTACAACAGCAGAAAGATCAGGAGAAACTTAAGCACATCTTTGAGCATTTTGTACAGGGACAACTGCAAAGGCCCAAGAGTTGAGTTGACTTGAAACACGTGAAGTAAGTGGAAGAAGGCCATCACTGAGGCACTGGCGTAGACCATATCAGCCCAAATAAACTCTGGACTCCTTGGTTTCCATTGATTATCGTTAGCACCCCATGCGATGAACCACAGCACGTAAGCTACAATAAAAGTAACTATGATAACGGTGTCAACCACGTTCCACCACTTTGAGTAATATATGACCAATCCTTGTCGTTGCATCTCCAGGAATTCGACCACAATGAATCCAAGTACATAAGCTATTATCACGAAGTCTGTTAAAACAACAACGAGTTTAAAATAGGGATTGGGTGGGTAATAAAAAAACATTCTAATAAATGTAAAGAAGATCCTCGCAGTTATTAACGCAACTTATGCAGTTGCGAAAAGAAGGCCTGAAAAAATCAGGCTTGCCGGGATTCGAACCCTGACCTCTGCGATACCGGTGCAGCGCTCTAACCAATTGAGCTAACAAGCCAACTGGGAGCTGGTCATTAAATTGGTTCGTAATATACCCGGGAAGATGAAGATGAAATTATAAATATATGAAATTCATATATTTGAACTGCGGAATGAAGAAATAAATGTAAAGAAGATCCTCGCCTGAAAAAATCAGGCTTGCCGGGCTTGCCTGCGAGGATCTTCTTTTCATTTATTTCTTCATTCCGCAGTTCAAATATATGAATTTCATATATTTATAATTTCATCTTCATCTTCCCGGGTATATTACGAACCAATTTAATGACCAGCTCCCAGTTGGCTTGTTAGCTCAATTGGTTTAAGAGCGCTGCACCGGTATTGCAGAGGTCAAGGTTCGAATCCCGGCAAGCCTGATTTTTTCAGGCTTTCTTTTCGCAACTGCATAAGTTGCGTTAATAACTGCGAGGATCTTCTTTACATTTATTTCTTCATTCCACAGTTCAAATATATGAATTTCATATATTTATAATTTCATCTTCATCTTCCCGGGTATATTACGAACCAATTTAATGACCAGCTTCCAGTTGGCTTGTTAGCTCAATTGTTTAGAGCGCTGCACCGATATCGCAGAGGTCAGGGTTCGAATCCCGGCAAGCCTGATTTTTTCAGGCTTTTCTTTTCGCCATACCACCCCTAAAGGCACGTGACGTAATCTGGTCAGCAGTTACCTACCCCCCTGCACCCAAGAACTAGGCTGAAATGTCATGTAAGCGACACCAAGTGTCATTTTCATTTGTAACTCAATAAACATGGGGCATCTTCTGGTCAGTGGTAGGTTGAGATTTCGCATATCACATAAGCATCAAAAAGTGTCCTATCAGTGATACTGCCACAGACGCTTCCCCACGATGCTACCCCATGAGCGTGCGACCTTATATAGTCAGCGGTAATCCACCCGTCCCAAGGCCCAGCTCTTGACTTATGTAAGTATCGCGAAATGTTATTATCAGTGTAGTAACATAATAATTGTATTTTATTGACATTTTGGTGATGCATGATTGGAAGCCCCTGGCCTACCAGACATCAAACTATATTCTTTCACCCGCGTTTCAGAAGCCAATTGAGTGATACCGGTTACAAGACAGTTTAATTCTCATGTACTTACCGAGTGTGGAGAGCCCTGCTAAGGGTGATTCGAAGTTTGTTTCAAAGGTGTTGGCAGAAATAGCGCACAAAAACACCAGGTATCCCGTGGTGTGGTTAACGAACTTGGAATAAGGATGCTGGAAAGTGTTTTTTACAAGACGAAAGCAATACCACTTGCATTGAAAGCGTAGGCAATTGGAGCAACTCACTTTTTTTAAACAGAGATCTACAAGATGATAAGGGACGTAGATCAAACTGAAGATAATCACTAGGGGTAGTTGAATTAAGAGAGCCCAAAACAACTTCACTATTAAATTCCTGTTTTGCCAACACTGATCCTGGTAAATGATCTCATTGAGAATAGACTGGCATCTAGGGCTTGCTACAAACTGAAAATAACAATAAGAAGGTATCAGTGTTATAAGCATAACATTCCCTTATAAGATGTAGTCCCCCGGAACTATCCAGATTTGCTCCCGGATGTGCTGTAGAGTTTTCGAGTTCACTGAACATCTCTGGACGTTTCAAGGTATCGCCCCCTTGTGTCAACATAACTAATGAAAAGTTGCATGATACATGCAACTCAAATATCATAAGTTCCTTCGTTTTCTTTTTAGTGGAACTATTCTAACTCGGGGACTACTAGGACGGTGAAAATCGTGACTCAGAACAGAAACACCCTGTTAAAGGAAATTAACAATTCAAACAAGTTGATAAGAATGTCGACGGTGGAACATCAATTATCGTGATCCTAAAATTGCACCCCAAATTCTTAATTGCAGTTGTGTGACCTTTGCATTTGGTAGAGGCAATCTCACAATTTATAACATAGAGGGCAAAATTACTTATTGCTGATTGGTTGAGTCAGAGGGTATTTTTTTTCTTAATTTTCTTTCTAACGAGAGTAAAATTACTGACTCCTGATTGGTCAAGCGCCAAAATTACTCGCATTTGATTGGCTGAGCGCGAGAGCGTGTCATTTGCACTCAGTTTAAGCGTCTCGAAACGAAATGCGAATTTTGGGTTGTTTATCACAAAGATATTATCTATTTCTTCAGAGTTTGGCTTTTAACCGGATTGGTTGGTAAAAATGGCATGGAAATCGGGTGATAGCTCTAAAAGAGGTTCCAAAAGGTGAACCTGAATGTTTTACAGGAAACAGGAAATGGTTGCTTGTTTTAAAACTACTGAAAACCTCGGCTCAGCCAGCGAGTAAAAGCTTTACAACTCGGGTAAATAAATTTAAGCTTCATTAGTTTGAGTTTTATGTGTGTTTTGTCAATGAACTAGAATTGTATTCATCTCTTAAGATAATCCTGACATATGCATAATAGACAGTCTTTTTTCGTTCTGTACGCTGAACTGTTTACGAGCGGGTACTTTAATATTTTAGAGGCCCTGTGATTGTGTTTCGACATGCATGGAAAGTTTTGCGAAAATTTTTCCCTCTGTGTTATAAACAACTAATCGCATTGAGTCCTCGTAGAATTAAGGATAAATTTTCGCCTCGTTTTTGCCCTCGTCGCCAATTTTGTGAAAACTTTGAAAATACCAGTGAAAATACATCCTTAATTCCATCACAGGCTTACCATCCTCTGTTTCTGTGGTGGGCTGGGCACTTATAATGGCTGTGTCGGTTTATCAAATATGCAAAACTAAAGCCGAAATTTAGGAGTTTTAAAACTAAGGAATATGAAATAAAAACTCATCAAATTGCTGCCATGTGTTTTGATTTGTGTTTCTGTGTTTATGTTGGCGATTTAAGGCTCGCGAAAGCGATGTTTTCAAAATAACGGTCGGACTCGCTCAAAAGTAGAGAAAGAGAACAAGGCATGCCTGCGTGTCTTTCAACTGGGTTCCTTTGTCGGTCAAACTCGCCACTCGGGTGACCACAGAGAAGATTTTGTCACCGACCAAAAGTTTCGCGTACGGAGGCCAGGGGCGGTAGTTTGTCGCACGTGAATTCAAATTTTAACGGAAAAATGCATTCTTCGAATTCCTTTGAGTTCGGATTTCTTGCAGATCATAGGGAGAAAGCAAATTGACAGTCGTATTCAAAAGTCTGGGCTCGATTCTAAAGGTCCATCCGCGATCGAATCTAACTCAAATTTGGCCAAAACTTTGTTCGAAGACTATTCTTTCGAGGGCTAAGTTTTTTTTGTGTGAGCGAACCGGGCAAATACGACTTTTTTGGCGAAATGTTCGACTGGGTAGTGGAAATTGTGGGTCGCCTACATGCCTTGTTCTCTTTCTCTACTTTTGAGCGAGTCCGACCGTTATTTTGAAAACATCGCTTTCGCGAGCCTTAAATCGCTAAAATAAACACAGAAAAACAAATCAAAACACATGACAGCAATTTGATGAGTTTTTATTTCATATTCCTCAGTTTTAAAACTCCTAAATTTCGGCTTTAGTTTTGCATATTTGATAAACCGACACAGACATTATAAATGCACAGCCCACCACTAAAACAGAGGATGGTAAGCCTGTGATTCCATATGCGATTTCTTTGTTTATTACATATCCATGTTTGAGACCTTAAAGTGTATATGACACGAAAATTTTTTCTTCGGTTTTTGATTGTTTTATATGTATAAAAACGATTCTAAGCTTTAAACCGGCATCAAACTTTTCAAACGTACTTTTTTCGCGGTGAAAATAACGCAAATTTGACTTCAAAAGTGTCGCCGTCTCGCGCGGCCAAATTATCACGTGATTAGCTAATGTGACGTCAATCGACTTGATAACAAAACCAACATGGCGTCAAAGTGGAAGGAACTTGGAGAGTTGGGAAAGGTTTCTTGTAGCTAAAGCGCCTAATAAGCAGTGGTTTGCGTATTCCTTTTGACGATGTGGAGGGAAAGTACTCAGTATTCCTCGGATCCAGCATTTTGGGACAAGGGAATCGAGATAATTGTGTTGAAGGAGATGCAAGATCGAAGCACTCAGGCTACCCGACATTTTGATGTTTGCTATGTTTTTAACTTGAAGATATGGTTACGAACGAGCATTGTTTTATAAGGATCTGTCTCGATAAGCAAAGAAGTTTCACTGCAAAGCCCAGGGATGTTTTTCATTCGCAAAGCAGGACAGGTACGATAGCGTGGTCTGACTTTCGATTGTACAGGCGAACAGAGCTATATACCAGTACGGTCTTAAATGAAATTTGTTCTTATTCTTCTCTGGACTTCAGTAAGACATTATGAAATCAATATAATTTCAGCCACGATCACCTACTCATAACATTTTTACACTGGACCGAGAATACACTGTCTTAACCTGACTGCACTGGATGAAGGATTTTAACTTAAATAAATCACCTTTTTAGCAAGACAAGAGTTCAGGATTTTGTTTGACTCTTCCTGTGAGGAGGCTGTAAATGCCTCGTTGTTAGAGGGTGAAAGGAGAAAGAAAATCAAGAGGTTGCTGAAAGAATTCCAGGAAAATGTCTCACTCGGTTATATTTGTTTATGAAGACAAACATTTTCTAGGAGTTTGTTTAATCCTATGTCTACATATCAAGGTTTTTATCAATCAGGCTGAAATAAACTCCCTGCCTTTTCACTGATGTCCATGACCTGACCTGACCTGACTTACATCAACTTGCCAACAACAAAAATCCCTGTTAATACCAACAGCTGTAACTAAGCTAGATCCATCCAGGCCTTGAGAGATCTAGGTTGGGTGGTTGTTGATAGTGGCACAGGGCATTCAGACACCTCCCCCCCCCCCCTTTGCTTTTTGGTCAGATGAAGTAAACATGGAATCACTATCTCTTGTTGCTTTATGTTTGGTGGTGGTTCTGATAAATCAATAAATATCAACTATCAAAATTGAAGATCAAGTGATGATGACAGAAGGACATTCCTTCTGTTGCAATGATTGTGACCTATTGTCAACAAGAACAATACATTACATTGTATTTAATTTACTATTTTAGAAACTTCCCATATAGGAATACTTAGATAAATAATTGTTGTTGTTGTTGTTGTTGTTGTTTTTGTTGTACTGCCACTCTTTGTTGGCTGTGACAAAACAGGTACACTATGTCATGATGTTACAAACACATAATTATTCCTAAGTAAAGATTGACTGGTGATTTACAATGTTGTTAAGGATGCCACAAATGCCCCAAGCTTTAACTCTGTCTCCAGTTATTAGGAACTATGGAATTAATTTAGGTGCTCCATACAGGGCTTCCATCTCTCTCCATCAGAATCAGGCTTAAGCAGATTAAGCTTGCGGTGCCCGCCCTGTGTGAGGAACCTGTATTGTGTGCGTGTGTGTGTCTTGGGTGGGGGGGGGGGGGGGAGTGAGCTGCTGTAAATAATATCTACAAGGGATGTATGGATCCTCATCACTGTGTCTGAGTGATACATATGCTTTGGTAATCGACCAGTTAATAATGATTATTATTGATAAAAGCCATGATTATTATTGATGAAGATTGATGTTGATTTCCACTGTTCATAGGAAAATTGTTTGAGAAGGAGTCAATATGGAGACCCACTGTTGATTTGCAAATTTACTCTTCAATTGTCAATTCCTTTTGGTTTATTTATAATTAACTGTTGGTTTTAGAAGAGTTTGATGTGCTGCGCTCCCCTCCTGTGGTATTAGAAATTAAACACCAAAAGCTTTTTAAGAAGGTCAAGGACACCAGTTATTTTAAAAGCTAATGAACATGGTTATGATTCAATAACGGTTCTACAATATTGGAAAACCATACCCACTGCAAAACAAAGCAAAATGAACTGTATTTTAATGCGAAATGTGACTGCCTTCATGGTACTGAGTTGTTTGAAAAATTATTGAGCCATATTGATATTCTAACAGTCAGCAACAGTCACTAACAGTCTTAAGCTGCTATATTTGCTGAATCAGCCAGCGATATGGCAAGTAGCATGCGAGCCGAAGTCAGTTTCAGTGCCTTTTTTAAAGTAAAGCGTATATAGATTCTAATTGCAGGATAACACGACAGTGGAAATAAATGTCTTTTCTGGCCTGGAAGTACATTGCGTACGGCAATATTATCAACAAAACGATTTCGTCTTTGGCTTTTCTCTACGCTCTGTAAAAACACTTTCGCTTGCTGCAGAAACCACTGAAACTAAGGCCAGGCTGGGAATAAAATCTGGGAACTCCTTCTTAAATCGAAATGGATCGAAAATACAGCACACTCTCTAGAGGAACGACGACATTTTTGCGGTATTAAAACATCAAAACAATCGGCACTTTCGATTCTCCTTAGGTTGATGGAAACAGTAAGCTGTTTATGTGAACACAAGGGATTTGATGTTCTTGATAAACCCTAAAAGAACTCAACAAAGAAATCTCGCAACTGAGGTGCTTCCACTCGGATGTACAGTCAGGATAAATCATCGACTTTGAGATCAACATCCTCACCACAGTTCGAAAGAAGAGAAGACATCCCAAATGTTCGTCGTTGTCTGGTTTGATAAGACCTAAAAGAGCACTATTTTTTCTCCTACTTGTTCTTTCTCACTGTAGGTTTTGGAAGTTTCGAGAAGAGCCCCGATACTGCTGAACGATGTCAACATTTTGAGGCGATTTGTAACAAAAACACTGCGTCCGCGGGAACGCAATCAAGTCGATTGACGTCACAATGCGGTAAATTCGGTCCCAGTCCCCGGGACAGTTTTGAAGTGAAAAATAGGGTCTTTTGCCGGCGAAAAGAGAGGTTTTTAAAAATTTTAGACAGGTTTTAAGTTTAGTATCGTTTTTATACACATCAGACTCTCAAAAACCGAAGAAAAAAATTTCGTGTCATATACACTTTAATGTTCTTAGTTTGGTTATTTTTTTCTTTCTTTCAGTGTGATTTAAAGTTATTGTCTTACGCTTCACTGGTCAATCTAAAGCGAAGTGTCAATTTTCGGAAGCGTCAATTTTCGCCACGCCAATTCTTATCTTTCTATGACCACAAATTCTCAACAATATCCTATGGTTGAGGAATCCGCCTTGTTTGTTTTATCGAACTATAACAAAACCTCCTTCATTTTCCCTTCCTAGTTCGATCTTGGATCTTTTAAAAACATTTTGCTTCCTGGAGCGGTGCGTCATAGGGGTTTCTCGAAAAATAAAGGGGGGAGGGACAAAGAACGGGAACTGGCTGACGTAAGTAGGTCAGACTTAAATAACAATTTTTAATCTAGGTTGTCAGTGAATTTCAAGCATGAACATTAAAAAAAAAAAAAAGATTCAGTCGCCCCACCGAAAAAAATTAGGGTGAAGGCCGCTTCACTTGATTAGAAAGACGATCTAATTTTCTTCGATACAATGCGACTGAATTAAAGATAATATGTAATGGTTGGAAATAAACAACTGTAGCGAACATCAATGACTCTTTGTTGAGTTATTAGATTGTGCGAGTTCGACAGTTTCCTTCATGGATGATCGTAAAACTCGGGCGAAGAATAGGGATTAGCGCGATCCGAGCAAAGAGCTGCTCGCGACTCGAATCCCGCCATTCCTGACTCTTCACACGCGCTTTACAGTCCCTGAAGTGAAACAGCGACTACCAGTAGTCTATATGACCTATACAACCTTCTTCGTCTAGCGTGTCAACTAAACATTTGCCGTTCCTTCTCCGAATCAGGGCAACTAAAGCATGCTGTAAATAGTCAGAAATCTGGCCAGGAAGGAATTTCACACACACAAAAAAAAAATATTAAGAAACACTGCCTACCTTCTTTCGTCCTTTTTCAGCGGCAGTCTTCAATAGACCGATACTTGCGCTGTAGTTGCAGTTTTCACATGCATCGTCCATGTTCTTGTCTTTGCCAACGAGTGGACCGGTTCCTTCAGTATCCATCACCTCGAGCAGTTCCTTCCAATTACCTTGTTCAACAACGCCAGCGGCGAAATTCTCGAGGCGTGACGCTCGTGCTAAGTAGTCATCTCTGCTGTAATGATGTTCGTACTTGGCGAGCTCTTCGACAAGGTGTGAGTCATGGAGGGCTCCTGCTATAACATCAGTGTGCACATTGCCCGTTGCGGAATTCTCTTGATTGGTGCACCACAGCCACTTCAAGCCAATGTACAGAGGGTTGGAAAGGATTTCTAGCCATTTTTGCTCGCGCTCTTCTTTGGTCATTTCGCCTCCTTCTTGTTGTTCTTCAATTGATAATGATATGTATTCTTTCGTTTCTTTGTTACAGCTGGTGAACGGGCTTAGATAGTGGCATAGCTTCTCAAAACCTGTCTTAAATTTCTGCCATCTGCTTAGTTCTCCCATCTGTTTCTCTCTTTGGATTATCTTTTCGCATACTGACAAGTCTTTCATTTCCTTCAAGTCCCCTTCTTCAGCATTTGCTATGTACTGCCAAACAGCAAAGGCGTCTTCTCTTTCAAGATGGCCAAGAAGGTCATCGACATTGTTGCTTTTGCTCTCTGATAACCGACAATCAGTGTATTTTTCAGTTATATATTCTTTACGTTTCGAATGCACATCCCCCAGAAACTCTTCGTAGCTGATGGAGCCCATGATCGAGCATTTAACTTAATAAAGTATTTTCAGCCAGCCGACTACGCAACAGCGCGCCCTCTACTACTGCCTAAATATTGTGTTTACGTCCTCCAGTCAGTAGCTAGGGTTAGATGACACCATTCTAAGAAATCCTTCACTTGATTCCAAGAAACTTGCTCAGTTTTTCGTGCAATGGCAGACTTTTAGTCAACTTGCAATCGATTCGGCCGTGGTTTCTGTTTGGACTTGTTCTCTTCTGTGAGGCTAGTGAGCTTTTGCAAAATTGCAGAAGCTATGGAAACTTTATTGTCGATTTCGTGCTTTCTGGATTTTAAAAACTTGCATGTTTTTTTTGCCCTTCTATTACCAGGGTCAAAGAGCATTTCATATCAAACCAGAAAACGCCTGAACACTTTGATTACATTGATTTCAACAGAAGCCGCTTTGATGTCGCGACTAGTGATTTAGGAGCTTATGAGGTCGGTTAGGGATGAAATTTTTTTGCAAAAACAATGCATGTGGTTTAACCTCGAAACCTAATATCGGTTAAATAGGTTTCGCGAAACCTAATTTCGGATCCTTTTTCTTTCGGACACCAAAATTCAGACAAAGTACATCCAGGCATTTTTATATCAAATTTCAGACGTTTATGTCGGTTGTTTTGGATTATTTTATCAAACAATAAAAGTAAACAAATGCAGTCGTCCAAACGTTGTCAAATTAGACAAAGAATGATTTGTTGATCGTAACGTTATCCAACAATTTCAAAAATTTAGCAATTTTATCCAGCAATTTGGCACGAGACTACATCAGGTTTTATACATTCAACAGTGACCGATTTCAGTGTAAAAGAAGGACAGTAGACACGTGTAACTTTTGAGGCTGTAACTTTTGAGGCTGCGAAAGCGTGACAAATGTGCAGCTTTCTTTCAGTTGTAGCTCTTGAACCTCTTTTACTGAACAAAATTTTAAACCATTTTAAAGTGACAGCTGAGAAAGGACATGATGATCAGATTACTTTCATATGGAATCCCTTCGTTCTGAGGGATACAAGTTGTTATCAAAGTCCAGTAAACACGTTGTAAACATCTGGTGGCGTGATCAGGGAAAATGCGTGTCTTCTAAACCGACACTTTCTAAAAAGTATTTGAGATTGCATGGCGGTGCGGTTAGTTTAGAGCCTAAGGCACCGGACTTGTAGCCTGCGAATACAGCCGCCTCTCATTCACGTCCCGCAACGAAGAGCGAAACGGGAAGAGAGACGTCTGCGATTCGCCGCCAAAAATTCCATACTGATGACGTAAATCTGTCCAGAATCCGGACAGGAACGCTGATTGGACGAGCGGACATTTTTGCATAATTAGCTCTATAATTATTCAGTGTTGTGATGTGAGAAATTCAGAACCAATATGGCCGCTAATAGTGAGAATTCGTCTCGTCCTTCCTTGGAAAGTTTTCGCCTCTGCGTACAATCTATCTGTCCGAAGTTCAATGTTTCATCGTTAAAAGAAAGTCAGTTTCAGGCTCTTTATAGTTTTATCTGCGGTGAAGAGGTTTTTGTTAATCTGCCGACTGGATCAGGCAAGTCGCTAATATTTCAACTCGCGCCACTCGTACACACGTGGATGCATGAGCACGTTTCGGCGATCCATTGGAAGAAGGATCCAGTGATCATCATAATCAGTCCGCTTTTAGCGCTAATGCAGGACCAAGTAAAGAAACTGTCTTCTCTTGGATTAAAAGCTGCTTTTGTGGGTCCAGAGCAAGATCCAACAATTCTCCAGGATATCGAGCAAGGGAAGTTTACATATGTTTACCTTTCTCCAGAATCTGCCCTAACAACGGAAAGGTGGCGAAATACGCTCGAAAGCGAAATTTATCAAGAGAATTTGATCGGCGTAGCTGTAGATGAAGTCCATTGTGTTACCGAGTGGGGCATTTCAAGCAACAACAAGACTCGGTCAGCGTTTCGTGTGTGGTATTCTCGTTTGAATGAGATAAAATCACTAGTTGATGTGCCATTTATGGCACTTACTGCGACTGCCACACAACAAACAAAGGACAAAATTTTTGACCTTTTGGAGTTGAGGAAGCCAAAAGAAATAACCGAGAGCCCAAACAAAGTTAATGTGAGATATACAGTTCAGAAACTTGATAACTCTGTGCCAATTGTAGAAAACTTCCGTTGTCTGATCAACGAGTTAAAACTGAAAGGAAAGGGTACCACAAGGTCGATAATCTACTGCCAAACTGTGAAACAATGTGCTCATTTATTTAGCATGTTCGAACTAGAGCTTGGCCTATCTATGTACGATGGGGAAGCAGATCCTCGAAATCGACTTGTGCAGATGATGCATTCTGGCAGTCCAGAAAGTGTAAAAGGCCATGTACTGGACCAGTTTGCAGACAGCAGCAAACCTCTGCGTATTCTTATTGCAACCATTGCCTATGGAATGGGTGTCAACTGCAAGGGAGTCCGACGGGTAATACACTTCGGTCCATCCAAGTCTATTGACGCTTACCTGCAGGAGAGTGGACGGTGTGGACGAGATGGCGAGCAAAGTGATGCCATTCTGTTGTACAATGGTATCAATGCCAAAGTAGCAGATGCCGAAATGAAAAAAATACTTAGATTCATCGACCTGCCGAAGACAGTTTCTTTTGAAGCACTTTGGCATCAACAACGTGGAATCATGCCCACCTGGACATTCGTGCTGTGACATCTGCGCAAATTCAATTCATGTCAGTGTCTTGGTAGTTACTGTGACATGGATTTGTATTTGCCAGTTGGTTATTCAGAGGAGGAAACACAAGAAAGAACAATATCGGATGAACAGTTGTTAACACTTAAGAAAGAACTTAATGCCCTGAAGAAATCAATTGTGAGAGAAGGCATTGCTGCCACAGAGCAGCAAAATGCTTTGAAGCTAGCATGCCACACAAAACCACTGGAATTTGGCACCCATCAAGTCCAGCAAGCCATTGACAATCAAGACTCCATCTTTACTATTTCAAGTGTAATGAAGTATGTTGATGTGTGACAAAGGAAACATGCACTTTCTATTTTGAAAATTTTCCATTCAATTTTCAGTGATGTGGAGGTGCCAATGAGCATTTCGGACTCAGAGGATCCATTCGACCAGAGCACTGATGAATGGATGGAACTCTGCAATGACCAGTCTTTTATGGAATTGTTGGACCAGTCGGAATGGGACATTGACTCAACTATTTTTGAAGAACAATCTGCAATTGATGATGGACAACCAGCCTATCCAGAATTCTTGGATAGTACGATTGGCATTGTAAATCTCTAGCAGTACTTAATATATAATTTTCACTTACTGTATTTGTTTGCCTGCGAAAACACCTGCCTCTCATTCGCTCCCGCAACGAAGAGCTTAAGTTGCGAGAGTGAATGAGAGGCGGTTGTATTCGCTGGCTATGTATTTGTTGGTCTGTGTATTATCAAAAAAAAAAAACAATACAGAAAATACTGTCAAAATGATAGTTTTCAAATGGCTGGTAAAGTGCAAATACTTCAACTATTTTGTAAGTGTTTATTTAGAGAATGCCAATTTTCATGAATTTAAAAGGCAGATAACAGAGTTTTTTTTAACTTCGATTTCCACTCTGAAGAAACGTCTGTTGTTGGAGAGATTTAGCTAATGATAAAACAACGAATGAAGTCCAGTGTAGGATGCAGTTATTTTTTTACACATGTAGGTATCAGCTATCCTGCAAATTAGGCCACTCCAGGCAATCATTTGAAAAGAGGTGTAGAGAATACACTCAATTGCAGCCAATCATTATTTTGCTAGTGTCTTTAACATTGTATTTATTATCAAAAGATTACAAGTTGAAATGTTTAGTTTTTAAATGGTCAATGAGATGCAAGTACTTTAATGCTGAAGGGCTTAGTCAGACAAATTCCATATTCCATGTATGTAACAAGTGGAAAATTTTGATTGTAATTTTCACCTGATGAAACTTCTGTTCTAGTACTGTACATTAACATAGTTATATAAGGTCACATAGGGCATTCATTTCAAATGGAGTAAAAAGAATTCATGTGGCACACTATGACCAAATTTATACAACAAATAAAGGGTTCTATCATGATTTTAATTGAGTGTATCCACAACTGTTTTGCCCTCTTACTATAAAACTTATGTTGACATTATTGACACTCAATATGCTTGTACAGCAAGAAAAAAAATCAACTTGTGCCATTTCAAATATAATTTCAAGATATATTAATCATGAAATTTCAGGATTGTATAATTATAGTTAATTTCTATACGCCAACGGTTGTTTTGTCCTCTTTTCTAAACACTTATACATCTGATTGTGTTTACGATGGCTACATGCATACTAGAGGCTCTGAAAACCAATGATGCCATTCGGCCAGATACATATGGGTTCCAGGACCCAGACTGAAAAATCCTAGTGCCATCCCTGCATGTTTATTGGAACAATAACAATGGCTGTATATATTTGCATTTGACCACTGTAGGCAACTGATTTCCCGGGGGGGTACTCGAAGTATACATGAGGGGGGGGGGGGGTCCGACGGAGCTTCATATTGCAAACCCAAAAAAATACACAAGCCTGAAATTTTAGACCCAAAAAAATACCTGGCATCAAAATTTCCAACCCAGAAAATACAAGACTTAAATACCTCAATACTGACTTATTCAATTAAGCAGAACTTTCTAATGCACGTCGCTGAAAAAAATTTTAAATGAATATTTTTCTGATCCAGTGATCGCGACGAAAACCCAAAACGAAAAGTTCGCTCGGAGATAAGACCCAAAAAAACACGCGTATTTTTATAAGACCTAAAAAAATATGTGACAGATCTCTTGACCCAAAAAAATACCCAGCGTGTAAATTTTCAGCCCAAAAATATACGTCGGACCCCCCTGTCATGTATACTTCGAGTACCCCCCCTGGGACTGATTTGTTACACCTATCCTTTCTATGTGTACAATATGACATTCATACAGGTGTTTTTAGTCAGACAGTGATATGTTGGTAAGCATAAACCCATATGGTAGATCACAATTCTTACAAATATAGTTCTCGATTAGTACCAGAAAAGCTCAGCTCATCGGGCTTTGCGTCCAATCTGAAGCTCATACTTGTGCCTCTTTATCCATTTGCACATCCTACCCATCTCCAAACCACGCAGGGGTGATCTTGAAAATTTGCAGAAATGTTTGTACTGCCTGCCTGGTGTTTCCTGGAATGCATCTGCTTGGACAAGCAGATTCACAATTTTCAATAGATCATTTCTTGTGGTTTTAACAAAATGCTTCCCAGACCTCTTCATCAAATTACATTCTTTCGACACATTGTTTACTGTTGCTCTTGCAACAGGTAACATGCGAGCTACCCTTGTTACAGCTGCATGCGTTAGATTAGGGCCAAGCTTCCTAAGTCCTTCTTTGATGGAGTTGTTGTCATGTTCCACCTCAAGGTCCAGGGGAACGTTCTTTCCATTACCCCCATGGTTATTGACGCTACGGTTCCAGCGTTGTCGATAGGCCTGTCGTGGACTCAAAATGGCCTGCTGCTGCAGCTGGAGGTATAATGCTTCAAGAGCATATTTGGTGCTTCCCGTGTCAGAGTAGAAATGAAGTAGTAGAAACTTCCAGCAGCGCATGATGCGGTCCCCATCGCCTTCAGCTACAGCGTCAGTGAAGTTCATGTACAGTAGGCCATGGTCCATGAGACTACACTGATAATTGAACATGTCATCAGAATCTCCCTTGTCAAAAGTTGAAGCCTGTACACTTGTTGGGGCTGGGGTATCATCAATGAAAAGCCCATGTGAACTCTCATGGTTGCGACGATGCTGTCCATCATATCTACAAAATGACACATAAGAAAATCAATCATACCAAAAAAAAATCTCAAAAAAGGTATAACATGGGAATTTGAAGTTTTAATTTATGAAAGAGTTATTAAGAAAGGAAGGAAGGGGGCAATGCAAGTTCTCAGATTTGAAAGCCTATGTGTTAAACAAAAAAGTTTCCAAAGTTAAAGGGGTGGTCAATCAAGTCACAAATAAGGGGAGATACAATTTTATGCTTTCAAAATGCTGCTCATTCAAAGACAAAAATTCATATAACTCAACATAACTTGGTTATGTCATAGTGTCATAACCAAGTTATGTCATTATGTTTACTTGGCACTCTTAGGGGTTGAATCAAGAGTTGTGTCTCATCCAAGAATGCTACTGTTCATTTACCCAGGCCAGGGCTTGAACCTAAACCATTCTATTATTCTATTATTTATTATTATTTATGTTTACTTCAAAATTTTTCAAACCAGTTTGGTTTTGATTTTTCATAAATTATCTTGTAAATTCATTATCATAATTTCCAACAAAGGAAAATACAAATTTGGTTTTTAAAATTTTAAACCAGATTTGAAGTTGTCACAACATTGCTGATAAATAATAATAATGAAGTCTTTATAAATCAAATATTCAAGTGCTCACAGGATTAACTAGAGCTTTGACAGATAGGTTTGTGGAGTTATATTCATTAAAATTTGTCTCTTTGTTACTGTTTACTGCAGCAAAGTCATTTCTATTCATCGGCACTGATCACGATGAACACAGTTTATTCCACTTGAATGTGTAAAAGCTAAACATAACTGTTTCTTAAATCAAATAAAGTATGAAATTTCACTCACATGGAATCCTGTATACTTGATCAAGGTTGTTATCATCAGCTGTACAGCATTCATGCTCTGACAGCGTTGTTTCAGAACCACAGCTGCTACCACCACCACACTTGGTAACCACTTCTCTTCTTAATTAGACTCCGTCCGTTTTTTTGTAGCTGGGATAGCTGCAGTCATCAGTACTGAGTACAATAACGGGCAGCGATTCTTCAAGTCGATACTGACTTTCTTCAGGGATAACTCTTGCATCTCCTCAGCAGATGTTTTCTTTAGAAGCGGAGGATCCTTTTTCGACACCATACCACAGCACTCCTTCCAGATTTCTTTAAGAAAAAGCTTAGACATTTCTGCTCTCAATTCATCCACACGAAATGCTGCTCTTGCGATGTCGCTCCAGGTGCCTTGCAGCAAGGTTCTGCCAAGGGGCTCAAGCTCAGGTTTTAGTTTGCGATGTTTCACCTGTGATGGCCAGGAAACTGTAACCTATAATTGATAATAAACAGAAACCTATTAGTGTTTCGTGTTCTTGACAGGTGTTTTGACTCTCCTTATCCCACACTAATGTATGTCAAAACTGGTCTCATATACTCATTATTTTTCCTCTTACAGTGTAGATCTATTAGTGGGGTATGAAAGGGATTTAAATTACTCAAGAAATTAATTTATAAACAGCTGTAAGTCCATTTAAGTTGTCAAGAACTTTAGCAAAGTTCTGAGCAAGTGTATAGTCACATCTCTTGCAAAATGTTTTTGGATGTCAAACTAAAATGACTAGCTTTCTTGTGAAATGCAAATAAATATGACAAAGGTAACAGCCATTTCATGTAAGTCCATTTTAGTTGTCAAGTACTCCAGAAAATGTTATGAGAAAGTGTATAGTCACATCTCTTGCAAAATGTTTTTGGATGTCAAACTAAAATGACTAGCTTTCTTTGTGATAATAAAAGCTTAAATGTAAATAAACAAAGCAAAGGTAAAAAAAATTGGAGCACAATATGTATATTATAGTCCGGCCGCTCCAACTTCCTGGGGAAACGAAAATTGCTTCACAAAATCGGGAAGTTCGTGGAATCAGCAGTAAAACAATTAGAAAAACGGAGGAAACAAAATTCAATCGACTCGAGAAATTGGAATGTTTACGCTTAAGCTTACTGAAATTAAATAGGAAAAAAATCCATACCTTTACACCAAGTTCCCTGTTCGGCTGTGACAGCGAACCTGACCCTTCAGTTAGTGATTGGTTGCTGATCAAAGAAGTATAAGTGGTAGAACGAGGAGCTGTAATCGGCGAAAGCTCACAATGAAATTGATTTCCACTCGAGGAAGGAAAAGGACTGCTTGTGCACGTTGCGGATGGATTCACGTGGGATGTTGATGAACTTTCCAAATCAAGGCTTCGAGCTGCTTGCCCAAGTCTCTTGTTTCTCATTTCTTTTTCCACGACATCAATATTGTCTACAAGTTTCTGCCGTTTTTCGAGCAGTCTTTTACACGGACGACAACAAAACGGCACTCCAACAGAGCATGTGGTAGACATCGACGGATGAAAGTCGAATAAATGTGCTAAATTACGCGGGATTTTACGTAAAAGGTCGGTGATCACCGCTTTTACATCGGTTCGAACGTAATATCTTTGGCCCGTATCGACTCCTTTTCTGCACAGAATGCAAGTCTCATCCATATTATTAGCATTAAAAAGGCTTTTGCATATTCATTGCCTTCATCTGGGCGCCACATCAGCCCGCTATTTTGAAATCGAATGCTAATTTATGCGGCAAGAGTGATTTCTCAATTTTAATTATGACATATTATCGACGGGAGATTTACGTCATCAGTATGGAATTTTTGGCGGCGAATCGCAGACGTCTCTCTTCCCGTTTCGCTCTTCGTTGCGGGACGTGAATGAGAGGCGGCTGTATTCGCAGGCTACCGGACTTGAACCGCACAGTTAGACAAAGCTCACCGTCCTACACGGCGGTGGCATCTTGCTGTTGCTGTGCCAAATTTAAACTTGAAGTGATTGATTAGCTTAGGCTGGCCATAGGCCAGTTATTTGAGTGGAGCGACAATGTTAGACCTATTATTGCAGGGAATTTTGTGATTCAAAATAGCCTGGGCTCTTAGCAATGGACTTTAACGTTTTCGAAAACATCTTTTCGGACCATTCTTTTGGAGATATTTAAAGGGGCGAGAAAGGTTCATACCTGCAGGGAAAAAAAAGTCAAAATAGGCTGGCATTGTATATAAGTAATATGGTGTTCACTTAAAACTCTCTGAATGTAACGAACACAACACAAGCTTTTTTGTAACGAAATAACATGAAATGCAAAGTTGAATGCACCTAATTGAAAATAAAATTTAAAAAAAAAAGAAAAAAAGAAAAAGAAACGTTGCCGGGTAAAAAGCACAAAACATGAGGGATATGACCCAACCTTTCCTGTGTTCTGGCAAGCGGGAAACTATTTTTTTTTTGTATGTCAGATTCCTCGGCGAAAATGATAACGCAGCAAGGCTAAATATATCACAAAAGCTTTCTGGGAACAAAACTATTTTGAATGTCAATAAACGGAAATGAGTACCAAGCACGGCAGTGCTGCCACCCGAGAATTCCACAGTGTCGTATCGTTTATGGTTTTTACTTTTACCCAACAACGTTTTTTTTCCCCATTCAGGCTTATATCCTCACTATCTAACACATGTTGTGACTTCACGTGGCCTCATTAACACTTCATGTATGGAAACAGGAAACAACCCTGAATAATTTTGATTACAAATTTGGTCTTTTCATCGAGGAAGACCCTTGAATCCTGTTTTAGTACAGTCGACTCCATCGCTACAGAACCACCCCTCATTAGCGACCACTAGTAGCCTATGATATCAAATTTCCTCTTTTTAGTCATATTTTCATCAGCTCTATTCAGTCTTTTCAGTCACTATACTCGAGACATCTCGTTATAAACAACCACTTTTCTTGTCACATGGTATGAAACTATCGTTCTTAGTATTTTGAGGGCCCACTTACGGGAGGTTCGATCGTATTGCTTTTTGCCTACAGCAGTATCCAGTGGTAGCCAACTTGCTTGCTCGTATTACTTCTTTGAAATGATAGTATTAAGCAGTCTATATAGATAGTCAATATTGCGTATAGAGAACCAAAGGCCTTATTTTGCGCGGATGTAGATACTAGATGATTGAAAATGAAAAAGACACCGTTGCTAGAATAAAAAATGGCCATATATTATCGCCGCTTTATTAATTAATCTTAAGAATAAGAATACAATTTATGAGTAAATTTTTAATTAATCAATAAGCTTTAGCAAAGGTGAGGGCACTAAAGAAAAAGAACGCGTCCCTGAGGCTACCAAGCTCTCCAAAGGAGGCAGTTGATAAGGGGAGGAGGTGGGTTAAACTTACACAGCTTGTCTGTCTGGAGACTAAGAGGACGAAAAACGAAAAGCACCGCATACTATAGTCGCATTTTGAAATCGAGGCTATGTACTTCTCCGATAACACTCATGACTTCTTTCAATTCAATTGCTATTTAACAATCAGATTATGAGCTCGAGATTTCTATCGCGTGATAGTTGATGATTCAACTATCACGCATAGAAATCGAGAGCGAATAATCTAATTGTTTTAGTATAAATCTACTAGACGTTCAAAACTTAACAGCAGACAGACACTACATGTTTTTATTGAAAAATGATATAAATAGGTCACACCGCGGGCGGAAAACACTCTACTCGCTATCTACAACAGAATAGATAGTGAGCAGCGTAGCCAATCAGAGATCAGCATTAGTGATAGAGCGCTAGTAGATTTATACTAATGTTATTTAGACCGCAAGATAGTCTTGTGATTATTGCTCAACCATTTTCCTTTTTGAGAACTAGGACCTTACTATTAGAAGCATATTAGATCTTATAGCTCACGCTCCACCTCCATCCCCTAAAAGCCCATCACTACTGTAATTCAAACCAAGTGAATAATTAAACAATAGAGTTCTTCTGTTGAGGGCACTATCGAGTGATACGTTGCCCGAGGAAATTTGATGTTCACAACAAATTTTATGAAGTTTGAACAGCAAATTTCCGGGGGAACCTATCACACATAGGGCCTGAGACAGAAGAAATCTATTGTTTTTATTGTACAACACTAAATTTTTAGCGAAAATTGCCCAGATGTGCACTATCCGCTGATAGGGGCCCGCTGAGGAGAGACACTATCGCATCACGTGATCGATCTCGACCAATGGGAGCACACCAAAATTTTGTACTGTACTATCATGCACTATAGAAAAACGTCTGTGAGAAGAAGCCATAAACATTTTTTATTCGCAAGCAAATAAATTATTATAAAGTGCACTTCTCTTTAGAAAATGTTACTAACGTTTTAATCCTTCCTGATCGTTTGATGCAAGAACTACACGGTAATTTTGAAAGAGTTATTTTCAATCCAAATAGGTCCTAAAAAGCCCTTTTTACCGCTTTGTTTTCAGTATTTGTTGTGTCTTTTGTTTTGAATTTAACTTCAGATCGTAGGTTAAAATATCTCGAAGCCTCAAATTGTGTTGTTATTACATTTAACTCAGCCACATAGTTTTATTACGAATAAATATAACCTTTAAACGTAAAGAAGATCCTCGCAGTTATTTACTCGAAGTGTAATAGAACAAAACTGAATGCAAGGCTGGCACTACGGCAAAGGCCTGATTTATTTACCATTTGTGTATTTTAAAAATTCAAATTTTTGGAGTCGTTATTAGTAATATCCTTCAGTATGGCTCTGGCCCTGCTAATTTTGTTAGCCGAAATATTGGCCATTAAATAAATCAGCCCTCTGCCGTATAGTGCCAGCCTTGCATTCAGTTTTGTTTTATTACTAGTATTTGGAGTAATAATAGCTCTAATAAAGTAACCTCATCCCAAGGATTTAACTCCCTGGGTAAAAGGGTTATTTTCGCACCTCTTAAAATTTCTATGCACACTGATGTCACTCCATAGTGTACCTTCCGCACGATAGGCTAAGGGACAATGTATATGTTGTAGTTAATTTTTGATCTCAGTTAATTTTTTTTTCTAACTAGGTAATTATTTTCTAACTAGGTAATTATTTTCTAACTAGGTAATTATTTTCTAACTAGGTAGTTTTCCATCAACTGTCTAAAAAGGGATTTTATTTTATGGGGTGTGGTTAAAAAATAGGGGCGTGGTTTTTTAGGGGGGTCTAAAAAGAAATTAAAAAAAAATTATAATAAATAAAAAGTAAAGAAAAAAAATGGAGTGCTGCACTTTATTTGCCTCTCTATCCCCTCTCTTTCTTCTTATTCCACTCACTAGCCCTCCCTTCTACTATCCCTTAGCCCCCCCTTGTTTTTCCAATTTATTTGCCTCTCTATCCCCTCTCTTTCTTCTTATTCCACTCACTAGCCCTCCCTTCTACTATCCCTTAGCCCCCCCCCCCCTTGTTTTATAATATCTACTCACCGAGCCTTGAACTCTTGACCTTGGGACTGACTCGCTGGCTTCATATGACATCGTGATCTCCACTACACTACACAAGCGCTCATACCAAATCGGTGAAAATTTGTTTTAATTATTTCTTATTCGCCCCAGACCTATGTCAACCAAAATTTTAATTTATGCAATTATTCGAGCATGCGCATTAGTTTGAAAACGAGACTTCACTCGACGAAGTTGTCTTCGACTCGCTTTAGAGAAATGGAAGATTGTGTCGACAAAAAAACTTTTTACGACAAATTAGAAACCTTAAAGGCTGGAAAAAGCAAACTGACAGTTTATCTAAGCGATTCACTACATCACAACGCGAAGAATTATCTTGAGAAACTTCAGCAAGGCAAAGAAGATGAAACACGTGCCGAACTGACCAAAACTGAAATCAGCACTATAAAACGTAAACGATGGACTCTAAAGGATGAAAACATTGTCACTGGTGATAACAGAATAGTTGTTCCGAAAAGTAAGCTGCACGAGGTTCTCTGCGAATGTCACTCGTCAACCGCACACCGCGGAAGAGACAAGACGAACACTTACGTGAAAGGTATTTACTCTGAAATACCACAACAAGTGGTATCTCTGTTTACTAGTTTATGCAAACTACATGCTCAACAAAGAAGCATAACAGACCACACGAAACAAGCGATTACAAAACCAATTAGTGCCGAAACATTTATGTCTCATGTAGAAGTCGATCTTATCGATTTCAGAAATGTGAAATGTTCGTGTACTAATCCCCATCAGTGGGTTCTTCATGTAACTGACCACCACACCAAGTACTCGTGGTTATTTGCTTTGCACAACAAAACCGCTGAAGAGGTGTTAGCAAAATTACAAGAGTTATTTTGGCATTTTGGATTTCCCCAGACCCTGCACACTGATAATGGTAAAGAATTTAAAAACAAACTAATCCAGGAATTTTGCCAAAAGCATGGCATTAAACAAGTACATGGAGCACCAAGGAAACCCCAAACACAGGGACTTGTGGAAAGAAACAATAGGACTGTTAAAGACAATTTAACGAACATACTAAAAGAGAACCAAGCTGAACTCACAACATGGTGTTCAAGACTTGGGGAAGCAGCGTACAAGAAGAACATTACCATCCACAGAGCTGTCAAGGAAACACCATATCGACTTGTTTTTGGAATTGATCCCAAAAAAGAAAACAAAGAGAATCCCACTCAAGAGGAACAAGAAGAGGATCAGGTGTCAGAGATGGAAAATGAGAATGGGCAAATAAAACGAAAAACCGCACCCACTTCTGCAGCTGAAAGCAGAAAAAGGATAAGAATTGAAGCCAATTCCCACCAAACTGAGTACAACGAAAAGATGAAGAAGTCCAGGCAAAAGGCTCAAACCCTTAATATTGGAGATTATGTTAGCATCAAAATTGACCCAGTTGATAAAACACCTTTTCATCCAAATGTGCTAATGGGGAAAATAGTTGCATTTGAAAATGAATATGCCAAAGTTGCTTGCAAATTTGGACTCATTTCCACCCTTATTTCCCCAGCTAGATTAGTTAAATGCCAAGCAACAAATATGCAAATATGCGAAGACAAGGAAATAACATTCACCAAAGCATGCAAAATGGCGATCGACCAGTAATTCCTAAGTGTGATTATGAACATTAAAAGAAATTCAACTTGTTATTATTGTTTCACCTCAAATATTTAACACTTTACTTCCCATTTGTAAGTGTGATATGAACATTAAAAGACATTCAGTTTGTTATTAGATTAAACACTCATAATAACATGTATGATTGTGACACCTCAAATATTTAACAATTTACTTCCTATTTGTAAGTGTTATATGAACATTAAAAGACATTCAGTTTGTTATCAGAATGAATACTCATAATAACATGTATTATTGTTTTATCTCAATTTAACAATTTACTTCCCAGTTCTTGAAAATATGTCATTGAATGGGAAAACCAGTGGTCACCCACATCCAAACAAATAGCTAGCAGTAGACCCCAAAAGAACCCAACCCTAAGTAAAACAAACAGTTAATCCTAACCCTAAAAGAAAACCAACCCTTACTCTAGCAAACAGCCAAACCCCAACCCTAACAGAAAGCTAACCTTAACATAATTTATCATCTTTAAAATGAATTAAATGGTTTTAGAAAAATAACTAATTCCCCAAAAATTCAACTAGTTATAAAAATATATCTAGTATAATTATTATTTGCCTAGTTAAAAAAAACCCAGCTAGTTAGAAAAAAACTACCTGGTTGGAAAAAAACTATCTAGTTAGTAAAAAACTACCTAGTTAGAAAAAAAAATTAACTGAGATCAAAAATTAACTGCAACATATATACAGACTTGAAGGCAAATATCAATAGTATTTTATGTGCCTCTATAATACTCAAAATGCTGATATTTAACGATACAAAATGGTAAAGATCACTAAGTAAATTGTCGAAGAAAGACCAAACCGGCCGTGATACGTTTAAATCTAGTTTTTACGACACAAGCGGCAGAGACTGAACTAAATAAAACGTCCCAAACTTTTCAAGTTTCCACCCATTTCCATGCAGCTCATTCGTGGGAAACTACTGTATTAGTCGCTGTGAGTCGCTATCATTGATATTTAATCAGTCATTGAAAACAGGTATATTTCCTAATGAATGGAAAAATGCTAGAGTTACCTCTCTCTACAAAAATTCGGGCAAACGCAATGATCCTTCCAACTATCGCCCTATTTCAGTAATTCCTGTGGTAGCAAAAGCTTTTGAGCGGATAATCTATGATCAACTGTATAACTATCTTACGAAGAATAATCTTTATCTCCAAACATCAGTCCGGTTTCCGTGCGGTTCACTCGACGGTTACGGCTCTACTCGAGGCAACAGATAGCTGGGCTCTTAATATTGACCGTGGAATAATCAATGCCGTTGTTTTCATAGATTTAAAAAAGGCATTTGATACAGTTGACCATGAGATTCTCCTTATCAGGGTCTGGAAGGGGGGGGGGGGGGGTCCTGATCCCGCATTCCCGCTCCTTTCTCACGAGAATCCCGCATCCCGCACTTTTTTCATCGCTATCCCGAATCCCATTTTTTCTTTACCAAAAATACATTAAAAAAGGCTAATTTCTGCAAAAACTTATAAATTTAAGATGTAGATTGGCCCTTTCGATTGATATTTTGCGCTCGCCTGGTTGATCCGCCTTTGCCGCTATAAAGTTTACTTGGGTCGTGACGACTTCCCGAATTCCCGACAGACAGGCAACAAAATCCCGCATCCCGTGCCCAAATTTTGGCAAATCCCGCTTCCCTGATTGCAGTCAAATCCCGAACCCCGTCAAGATATTTCGCGTTTTCCCGAATCCCGCACCATGTTTGGTCAAATCCCGGACGACCCGAGAATACCCTTCCTCTTATTTAAGCTTCGTTCGTTCGGAATTCGTGGACTAGCTTTACGTTTGTCAGTTCGCTCCTATGCAGATGTGCCCGCTTGTATTCTTACTCAAAATTAATGATTTACCATCCTCGAATGTATGCTGACGTTACCAGCATTACTTACGCAGGTAAGGATATATAAACAATGTTAAAGATAGTCTTAACAAAGATTTAAGATCTGTTAATACCTGGTTGTCTCCTAATAAGTTTACATTGAACCTGACTAAGACCGAATTCTTAGTAATAACTTCAAGGCAAAGGCGGATTTACTTGTCAGACAGCCCGTCTCTTACCATAAACAATTTTCCCATTGAGCAGGTTTCTTCAACAAAATCTCTCGGTGTATACGTTGATGAAAACTTAAGCTGGATTACTCACGTAGAAAGTGCTTGTAAGAAAATTTCTTCAGCCTTAGGCTTAATTAAACGTATTAGAAATTTCGTACCATCTCACACTCTTTTGAACATCTTCAATGGTTTGGTAAAGCCCCAGTTTGACTATTGCAGTATAGTATGGGGATGCTGCAGTATTAGTCTCGCCGAGAAACTTCAGACGCTGCAAAACCGTGCGGCTCGTATATTGTGGTCCGCCCCTTATGATGCTAATGCTACAAACCTGTTCCGAAGACTTAATTGGAAAAACCTAAGGAATCAGAGGCTTTATAATAAAGCCATTATGATGTTCAAAACTTTAAATGGAGAGACACCAGATTATTTATCAACTAAATTCATCTTTCGCAATGATACAACTAGTTATAGATTAAGGTGTTTCGATACAGTTTTTTGGGGACCATACTAACCTTTTGAATCGGCTCTTAGACAGTCTTCTCCTTGTCAGATCAACGTGAACTTTGCAATACTTCTTGGTTTTGGATTGAACTTTAGCGTGGTTTACATTTTGTAAAAATCGATATTTCCATGACAAAGATAAACAAAAATCCTCGAAAACAGTAAAATTAAAATTTTGCACGATCCAGATTTCGCTTTGAAAAGCAAATACCAACATCGTAAACTGTGGTGTATGGCAAACAACATATTCAAGAACAAAAAAATTCTGTATGTTTGTTTTGAAGTAAATCGCAAAAACATTTTCAACCTTAGTTTTTGCCTAGTAATAGTAAATGCACCGAAAAATAATCCACGCTTTGATGAAATGGCTAGAAAATACTGTTAAAATGTGTCTTTTACTTACTATTTTACGCCTAGAAAGTTTTGTTGAAACTGGTGTTCGCGATCTCGAGAACGACTTGTTTTTCTAAGATCATTCGCGTAATAAATTTGTGGTAATTTTTGAATTTGAGCGCTTTTGCGAAAATCATGAGAACGGCTCGATAGATTTTTTTAAAACATTAAACACGCGTGCTTGACGATGTGACCAATTTTACTTTTGAGTCTTATTAACATTGATTCACTGGAACACTTTTAGATTTAACGTTAAAGAGGATGTATGAACCGACGGAAAGGCTTGCGTTACATATAAAAAGTTGGCAAGTAAATGCTAATATATTCAAAGTAATGCGCAATGCATTCCTCCGTGATTTTTACTTTTCGTTGTAATCTACAGTGCAACAAAGAACAAAGAAACCAGATAAAAATCACGAAGCAATGAATTACGCATTACTTTGAATATATTAGCATTTACTTGCCAACTGTGAATTTGTAACGCAACCTTCTCCGCCGGTTCATACATCCTCTTTTTAACGTTAAAATTAAAAGTGTTCCAGTGAATCAATGTTAATAAGACTCAAAAGTAAAATTGGTCACATCGTCAAGCACGCGTGTTTAATGTTTTAAAAAAATCTATCGAGCCGTTCTCGTGATTTTCGCAAAAGCGCTCAAATTAAAAAATTACCACAAAATTATTACACGAATGATCTTAGAAAAACAAGTCGTTCTCGAGATCGCGAACACCAGTTTCAACAAAACTTTCTAGGCGTAAAATAGTAAGTAAAAGACACATTTTAACAGTATTTTCTAGCCATTTTATCAAAGCGTGGATTATCTTTCGGTGCATTTACTATTACTAGGCAAAAACTAAGGTTGAAAATGTTTTTGCGATTTACTTCAAAACAAACATACAGAATTTTTTTGTTCTTGAATATTTTGTTTGCCATACACCACAGTTTACGATGTTGGTATTTGCTTTTCAAAGCGAAATCTGGATCGTGCAAAATTTTAATTTTACTGTTTTCGAGGATTTTTGTTTATCGTTGTCATGGAAATATCGATTTTTACAAAATGTAAACCACGCTAAAGGTCAATCCAAAACCAACAAGTATTGCAAATTTCACGTTGATCAGACAAGATGAAGACTGTCTAAGAGCCGATTTTAAAAGTGAGGTATGGTCCCCAAAAAACTGTATCGAAACACCTTAAGAAATAGTGAAATGAGGCTGGCTCTTCCTCAACCTCGACGGAAGATGTTCGAAAAAGTTTCTCTTATAGTGGCGCTGCGCTGTGGAATAGCCTTCCAACTGATATTAGAGTATCTAAAACAGGTGAATTTAAGACGAAGCTAAGTAACTTCAGTTTTGAATGAATTTACGACACAGCATTCCTGAAAAGCAGTACTTGTTGTTTTCATTTACTATTTCTATTTGAACATGTAGTTAGTTTAGTTAGTTTAGATAAGGCCTTTATACTTTGTATTTACTTTTATAATTATTGCATTGTTTTTAATTCTTATATTTGTAGATAATTTTTGCTTCTATACTGAGGAATCTACCGTGTAAAAATAAAGTCACCTATTCTACTCTATTCTATTCTTGATTCAGTTCAATTTTATTGTGACGTTAGACGAACTGCACAGCCAGTTATTTTCTTTAGATTCTCGGTGATTTTCAACGGATTCTCAAAGGTACAAGGAAAGTTAACATACAGAGTACATGTAGTCAGGCCTGGTTCGCACTTGTTCTAAGACAACAACCGTTGTCCGCTTAGGTCCGTTGGTAGGACACCGGGCTGCAAGGGGTTACGGCGTTCGAATGCTAGCCGGACCACTGGTCAACTGGGGTGTTAGACAGTGCAAAACACCTTGTCTCGTTTCAAAAGGACGTGTCATTGGACAGGCACTTTAAGCTGCTGGCATTGTCACCTACTCCTAGTCATAACAAATTGTTAGGGGACGTTACATAGCCAACATCATTGTTCAAAAGAGTTGGGGGCGTGGTCCCCGGTTTGGTCTGTCATGGGCCGTAAAGGACTGATATCAGCTGTGATTTGGCCACGTCTGATCTCAGCCCTCAATTTCTGTCAAGCGCATGTTGTTATACAGCTCTGTACATATAATACATCGCAATTATCATTACAACCACAGGCATAATGACATGCGCAGAAAAATTGGGTGGAATCGACGTGATATGAGTATGTACACTGGACGTGCGTATGTCTATTTATGCTTGAGCTCATCGCACACTGAGTAGAAATGTCCGGGGCCCGGTTGTTCAAAGGAAGGGTTAAAGTAACCTGTTGTTAAGGCTAACCGGGGGTTAAATTTCTTAACTGGAGGTTTGTTAAGCCGTGGTTAAAATTGCGTTGCTCAAAGTATGGTAAGCAGACCAGTTAATTAACCTCGGGTTAGACGCAGCTAACTCTCGTTTAGTATCCTATAACATTTTTTCTTTGTTGTTGTTATGGTGACCAACTTATGAGAGCTAAAATGGCTTCCCGGGCTACCTCACACAAAGTTCGGAAACAAAACTTTATTGCTTCAGAGATTTCTGTTTTGACCAAAAAAGTTGGGAAAAACTTTCAGTCCTTCAGAGCAAGCTAACAAATAGTAGTACAAAAATGGAGCGAAATTGCTGATGCCGTAAACAATTGCAGAGTCGTCAGCCAGGGATCGACAGTCCGTGAAAAGTGGAGGAATTTACATTCACAGGCAAAGACAGAATTGAATAGTTTGAGGGATTTCGTCAACTGCTGCGCCGGAGATCACCCTCAACAAGATCTGTAATGAACAAAATTTATTCCTTGCAAAAGTGGTAACAAACACGAAGCTCTTCGTGGATTAAATCATCGATTTTGCACTGACGTCCGACTTCAAATTTTCTTTCTCAATTCCTTCTTCGTAAGTCACAAAACAACAAGTCCGCCATTTTGCTTGCTTCTTCCTTTAATTTCAGTAACACTCGGTTAGCGATTTAAGCCTAGCTAACTCGGTGGGTTAAATTTACCCTTCTGTTTACCCGAGGTTAGCGAGCAACAGAACTAACCCGCGGTTAAAAGTTAACCTGAGGTTATGACGATTTAACCTGGGTTTAGGATTTAACCTTCGTTTGAACAACCGGGCCTTGGTTATTGTTCTTGTGCTTGTGTTTAGTGCGAACTAAGCTTCAATACAAGTCTACCTTGGGAAGCATGCAGCACAACTGCAATTAAAATAATCATTAAAGGTCAGTAATTTATAACTCCGTCGCTTTTGATGTAGAGCTGACGAACCAAAAGGCCGTAAGCAAAGCTTTCACACCACTGATCAGGCATTAAATCTACAGCAAGGGTTTTGGTTCGGGAGGTCAGTAATATTCAATCCTGTTACTTTTCAAACTCTTAGTACCAAAAAAGGCCACCTTGCAAATCCACTACCATTAAAGTCTTTTTGTCATTTCTAGTAAATAATACGCTTTGGTCAAGGTACTTTTAGATCTGCAACTCTACATCAAGGCTGTTTCTGAGCTTGTAACCGCCATTCTCGGTGTTTCGCAGTTCACACTGCTGTGCATGTCGTGGTTTGTACTTCCATTTTCCTGCTTTTTATTTTTCTCCTTCACCATACCAGGTATTTCACCACTAGCCTCTTCATTGTTTTGATCCGTTCCTACTCAGAGAAGGAAGCAAAAAAACGCAAATCAGAATTGCCACATCCCTTTTCGCCTGTATGAATCAACAGACCCCTTGCAAGCTTCCTACATGTTCATAATACTATGGATCTGATTTCATTCCGATTGACTAGTGAGTCTCCATCTGTTTGCAATATGTTTTTTTTTCTCCTTTTTAAAGTGAAGGTAATTGCTAAAAGTAGGTGACACAGAATTTCATCTAATTTTAAGCATGTAATAGCATCAATGGCCATATGGCGCTCTTGAGTGAGAGGCTTTAAAGTGACAGGGGCGTCCAAAGGATAATGGCTCAACAATTGTGACTGCGTTGAATACGATTAAAAAATGGTCAATACAATCAGCTCCCATCATTTCAGTAGCAAGTCAAAGAGTAAGGCTTTTGTACAAAGGGACAAGTCAACAGTATAATAAAAATTTTAAAATAAAAATTTTTACCTTTTTGTAATTTTCTATGTCTGTGCCATCGCCTTCGTCCTAATTTTAACAAACAGACATGACAGAAGAAGAATTTGATTAAATTTAAACCTAGTTGTAGTTTGGAAGCGCGGTAGTGCAGGGGACATCGCGTAGGTCTCTCGATCTGACGATCGCGAGAACAAAGGGTCGGCGGTTCGAGGTTTGATCGCTTCATTGTATCGTTTCGTTTCCTTAGACAAGAAACTTTACTCCACATTGTCTCTCTCCACCCAGCTGTATAAAAAGGTAACGGCTAACAGTTAGAGAATCCTAACAGAAAAGCAGAGAGGTAATTTTGCGATGGATAAGCATCCAGGGGGGAGTTGTGATGCTCCTAGTCACTTTATGTTGGGTATCCTGTGTGATGGACTAGCATCACGTCCAGGGAGAGTAGTAATACTCCTAGTTACTTTATATTCGGTATCCTGTGATGGACTAACATCCCCTCCAGGAAGAACAGTTATTCTCCTAGTTAATTTATATTGGGTATCCTGT
The DNA here is from genome assembly GCA_964030785.1 of Siderastrea siderea. Lineage (NCBI taxonomy): Eukaryota > Metazoa > Cnidaria > Anthozoa > Scleractinia > Rhizangiidae > Siderastrea > Siderastrea siderea. Next base: position 34,867,572 of record OZ034971.1, read on the forward strand.
GATGGACTAACATCCAATCCAGGGGGGAAGTTGTGATGCCCCTAGTCCCTTCGTGCTACGGAAACCTGAGTTAAGCACCGGCCTTGGTGAGCCTAATCGCTCATTCAATCGAGTGGATTGGACACATGCTTTATCTTCTTTTATATGTAGATTAAGAGGAGTTTTTATATTAATGTGGCCATTATATTGACACTCAGTACGGAATATAGTCAACTATTCTATTTAATATAAGGCAACCTTTTGAAACCTCGATTTAGAACTTGTAATGAAAGCAGTTATGCTATGTGGTAATTTCTCTTTATTCTGACTTCAACTGCTATCGTCAAAAACAGTTGTCCACAAAGTCGGAGTTTACTGGATAATTGAAACTGGAACAAACATTACCGAACTGACTGCCCCAAAGAAACTCAAAGACCCCATGAGGCTTTCGAGAGGGATGCAAGGAACATGTTAGAAGGTTTTCAGTCAGATCACTCTTAAATTGCCGACATTTTGCCAAGCCATCACAAGAATCTGCTTACATCTTTGGAAATCTTCACACATTTTGCGAAAGATCCTATTCCAACATAGGATTTGTCTGTAGGCTACAGATTCCACAGAAACATTACCAAGGATTTTTCCTACTCACTATTGAGGAGGACATCCTGGTTCTTAGTAATGTACCGCCTCTAGTTCGGTTTATCTTCCTACTCCAACTTTGCTCCAGAACGTTCGTAAGAGGATAATCCTTTGTTGTTTTCTAAAAAAATGAGACGTTTATTGCGGAATATAAATTGTAAATAATCTGAAACCTTCTGAAGCAAAAAACTTCTTTTTCACGGGTGGGGGCCAGACTTTTCCCGTGCTTCCGACGATAATGATAAGATTCGCTTGATAAATGAACATCTCGAAAATCCCCCTCCCCCCCCTAAAAAAAAGTAAAAAGATACATTACCATGCTTTCCGGTGCTGTCCAGAAGCATACTAATATTTCGTTTCACTTATCACATCTATTTATTGCTACGTTAGCGAAAGCACAAGAGTTCATTAAATACATTTCGACACCTGCATGTGCTGTGTCAACGTTTTCTTAAATTACGCAAACGAAAGCTGGTTCACTAGGGTTCCGTAAGAGTGTAGAGCACGGGTCTAAGGTTTAAACCATTTTTAAGAAAACAGGTTGTTCGTCCTATTTTTGTCTTTAAGACAATAGGCGTCTTCATTCTTCATGTTGCGTAACGGTTTTTTTTTTCTGAAATTAGCAAATATTAGACGAATTTCCAGTGGGTCTAAGGATAAAATGCGTTTAGGCGCTGCTTAAGTATTTCATTCCCACATACACAACACACACACACTGCTGAGTCGTCACAATCACGGAGAAACGCAAGTAGGAGCAAAAGAATCAAAATGGTTTGATTCTTGCTTTTACGCGACTGAGCTTCAAAGAGTTCAAATAAACTCTTCTGATTTTGTTAACAAAAGCGTTTGCGACTATCAATAGTACTTTTAGCTAGTCAGGTGCTATGCGTACTGATGTCTGCAGGGGCAGACTTTTTTTGTAATGAAACAGGTTGAATACAGGTTGAGTGGTTTCTTAGAAAAGGTTGCAAAAACGGCGCATATTAGTTATTTTAAGAGTTTTAAACAAAGACTTCCATCGTTTTAGATCGTTATCTTGGATGAACTATATTATCGGTAGAATCCCTGCTACATCTCCGATTTCGACGTAAGAAACATAGCGTGTTGCATAACATAAACAGAACAGCTCACCTTACTCCAGTGTGTACAAAGATCACACATCCCGCAGAAAATGAGATGAAACAAATAAAAGTCACTCAGAGGAGAGGGGAGTGTATTGTAGATCCATTCTAGCCACATCCTTGTTCTTGAAAACTTCCACTCCACATCAGCATCTTGCTGTAAAAAGTGTAAAATTATTAAATCCCTCGGTTATACAGCTGTCCCTCTGTTTCCTATTGATGTTGTTTTTGTTGACTTTGGTTTGTCGTTGTTTCTGTTGTTGTTGCTTTTTTGTTCTAACATATTGCTGATCTACGACCAAATAATTTTTCTTTTAACGACGTAAAGTTTTACATGCACTAGTTCAAATCAACTAAAGGGTAACACGAATTCAAATTAACTTCATTCCTCATGTTTCATTCACTAGTTTTTTTTTTATTAAAGGAAGCAGAACAAACAACAACTTCACGCGAACGAAACTTTAAACGGCGATTGGCTAATGATTTGTTTTGGTTGAGGTGGTCACATTTGAAAACGATCTTGGACTGGTAGAGACCCCATGATCTATTCCTTTCAACTGCTAGTTGCACCTCATTACAGTTTCAAGGTTTACTAATTACAGTAAAACGTCACATTACAGTCACAAGTTACGTTTCAGGGTACCTATACAACAACGTTAAAACTTACCATGATTCCACCTTCATCCCCTAAAATCCCATCACTACTGTATTTCAAACCAAGTGAATAATACACTATAAAAACAAACAAACAAACAAACAAGCAAACAAAAAAAAACCTCTGTGAAAAGGAGACATAAACATTTTTATTTGCACGTTCTTGGGAAATGTCATTAGTATAGGTAATCATACGGTTTCGAGTTCAATTTGGAATTAATTTGCACGAGTGAGTTTTTCAAAAAGCTGAAATTGTACGAGCCGCTTCGGCGAGTGCAATTTCGGCTTTTTGAAAAACTCACAAGTGCAAATTAATTCCAAATTGAACGAGAAAAACCGTATGATTACTTATTAATAATATAAACATGAAAAAATTCGCGTGGAGGAAGTGCCGGAAGATCTTACTGCAGACAGGAAGTGAGCATTTGACGCGGATTTGACACTTTATTCACTGATTGGCTGATGAAGATCAGCTGATAAAAGCGAATTTCCTATTGTCTTTCAGCCAATCATAATCCAGAATATCGATGTGTAATTTGCACTGGTGTTACACTTTTTGCACTGGTGTTACACTTTTTGCACTGGTGTTACAACTGAACTGCACTGCTCTTAGCCAATCAGAATCGAGTAATTTTTTCATGTATATTATTAACGTTTTAATCCTTTCTCGTTTGATGCAAGAACTATACAGTAATTTTGAAAGACCTATTTTCAATTCAAATAGACACCGCTAGTGCCATAACGCATTATGTAGTCGGTCGAAAACTCTCGTTGTCGCTTAGCTATTTGAGTATACCCCATATTAGCTATAAAGAGAAAGAAAGGAATGATGAAAGCGAACGTAAGAGCTACAAGAAGAGTTGTCCCTTTGATCTTTTTAGCTCTCAGATGCGCTTTGAATGCATTAGTTACTCCACCACTAACGCGCCTTCTTCCTCGGGCCCACAAAAGTTTTCAACAAACATATGTTGACATAAAGTACAAATACACTTGGAAGAACAAACTGCAGTGGGAAAATGATAAGTGATATTCTAAATAGATAGATACTTTGGTGATACGTGCAAAGAACTGTGTAATGGGTATCGTTGAGGTCCAGTCTTACTCCATCGTGTGTGCTTGCAGGAAACAACATGACGACAAGTCCAAATACCCACGCACAAATGATCATTCTACGCACGGTGGAGACTTGGAAAGTGCGAGGAACCGTGCGAGTTGATAAATACTTCTCGAGACTTATCACTACAAGATTGTTTACCGTGATAACTGGAAACATCAAGTTTGCATATCGCACTATTATGCACGCCCAGCCACCTTGAAAAACATCCAACGATATTTGAATGCATAAAAGGGGAATCGATATCGCACAGGAAAGGATGTCTGATAATGTTAAACTTCTCACATACAAATTCAAATTTCTGACGAAACGAACATTGTACGACAGTAACTCTTGGAAAATGTTGAAATTTAAAATGGCATCCCTGAAAACGTCTCCGAGAGGTAACGCAAAATAACAACAAGATGTTGCTACTAAGGACACCGTCACCTGCTTAGCGTTTGTTTCATTAGCGTCCATGTTTTAATAGCATATGATGTATGTTCATTTGAGTTTTATTCAATCCAAGCTTTTAATTCCAAACGTGGCTCTTCGAAATTTCGGTGATTTTAGCCATATGCCACATTTCTAGTTTGTGAAGGCAAAAATTATCATAGTTGAAGGTTTTTCACCATTTCGAACCACAACATACAATTCCACGACAAATTAATCCTGAAATGATCAATGGTTAAATTAATGAACTAGAGATTAAGCAAATGTGAAAACACACTTACCAGAAAAACCTTTGCTCAAGTCTTCACCTTAGCTTATCGTAGCTAAGCACAAGTTGACCTATAGCGGTTGACAAACACTTGTTTACTGTAGTAGCTTCAATTGCAGGTAATGCTAACCTTTACCCAAACAACACCAGTTTTTAGCGGTATGTTTTATTGGTTGCATCTGAGCAACGTCTTAACAGATAAGATCACGTGTTAAGGCGAGCGCCCCATTGGTTGAGAAGTACCAAGTTTTCGTTTTCAGAAATACGCACGAAAGACACTGAGTCTTAATCATAATCGTATTCTTCATATCTTCATATCCTGGTATTAATTCGTTCCTGGTTTTTACTGTCTCGTCTAAAAAAAAAATACATTAACACTATTGCAAAAGCCATTTTTGCCTATTTTTTTTTTTAACAGAGTTGAAATCCTGAATTATTTGAAATTAGCCAGTAAAACGGTTGGCCCGGACAAAATCAATCGCGATAGCAAAGCGTTCAGTTGAAAACAATACGTGCAGCCACAAAAAGAAAGTTTTCACCAGCTAAGGAGATAACCCTCCATTGTGTTAATCCTAGGACTAATAAAGTCTCTATTTATTTTCGCTTGGTATAGCCAAATTACCGTGAACAGACAACCACAAGATTTTGTTTATTTCGTTGTTTCAAAAGCTGTTTTTCCCTTTTTTTTTTAACGTAGTTGAAATGCTAAAAATCTGGAAATTAGCCGATAAACCCCTTGTCGCGGACAAAATCTTTCGTGATAGCAAGGTGTTCAGTTGAAAACAATATGAGCAACCGAAAGTCTTCACCAGCTAAGGAGACAATAGTCCGTTATCACCCTCCATTGTGTTAATCCTAGGAATTAGACAATAAAAATTTCATTTCCTTATTGTCTATTTATTTTCGCAACTTAAGGCATACTCTTTGCCAAATTACCGTGAACAGACATCCACAAAATTTTGTTTGTGTGGTTGTTTCAAAAGCTGTTTTTTGCCTATTTTTTAACATAGTTGAAATCGTGAAATTTTGGAAATTAGTCGGTAAAACCGTTGCCGCGGACAAAGTCTTTCGTGACAGCAAAGCGTTCAGTCGAAAACATGTACAATATATACGTGCAACTACAAAAAAAAAAAAATTCACCAGCTAAGGAGGTAATGGTTCGTTATCACCTTCCATTGTGTTAATCGTAGAAACGACACAATAAAAATTTCATCATTTCCTTCTTTTCTACTTATTTTCGCAACTTAATCCTATTCTGCCTGGGTGGGGGGGGGGGGGGGGGGTACATTGTGCCCGCGCTGACTTTAACGAATTATAACTTCATGACTTTTCCTAAAATTTATCAGAGAAAATTACCCTGTTTAATGACGTGTAAATGATGATTGACGTTTCCATAGCAACCGTCTACTCAGAAGTGTATTTTGACTTTTTTCAGTCTTTTTTCAGGTTTCCCCCCTTCGTTTGTAAGAAGAAGATAATTTTTTACTTTTGTGTGCTTGTTTTGACTAAGCATGTTTCTTAGAGCAAAATCATATATTTTTGGTGACGTCATGGTCAGCTGTATGACTGCAGGTTTGGGATTCAAGATGGCGGTCTCAAATTCAAAATGGCGGATTTGTGACGTTATTGTGACGTCATGACACGTCATAATTGACGAGTCATAAGCTTAATCTGTTAAGCCAATGACGTGCTACAAACGTGCCTAGTTTCATCGCAAGAGCTCCCAAGTTCAGAAACTCAAAAAAAGCAGAATAGGGTTAAGAGGTAGGCGTAGCTAAATTACCGTGAACAGATAACCATAAAATTTTGTTTGTTTGATTGTTTCAAAAGCTGTTTTTTGCTGATTTTTTTTTTTTACATAGTTGAAATCCTAAAAATCTGTAAATTAGCCGGTAAAACCGTTGTCGCGGACTAAATCTTTCGAGATGGCAAGGCGTTCAGTTGAAAATAATGTGAGCAACCGAAAGTCGTCACCAGCTAAGGAGATAAAAGTCCGTTATCTCCCTCCATTGTGTTAATCCTAGGAATTAAACAATAAAAATTTCATCATTTCCTTTTTTTACTGATTTTCGCAACTTTAGGCATGGGCATAGCCAAATTACCGTGAACCATGAGACTTTGTTTGGCTGGTTGTTTCTTTTTAAAGCGCTCCTGGCGCAAACCAACTTCTTCAGGTTTCTGTTCCTAGCAATGGCCATTTATGAGCAAAAAGTAAGACAACACACGCATAAAAATGTCCCTTATTTTCCACAGGTTCTTAACGCAGTGAGCCGTGCTTAAAATGTATATTGAGGCTCACAACTCTTGCAGACACCTTTTAAGCTTCACCTTTGTTCTTTTCAAACCAGAACTACGTACATTTAGCCGGAAGCAATGACATGTTTTTATGCCATGCTTATTAAAGAAAAGGTCGATCTGAATCGACCGTTCGAATCAAATAAAACCAACAAACGGACAAAAGTGATCACGAAGCATCCTTGTCAATGAAAATATTGGGTTTGGCTCGGTTTGCTCAATAAGACTTGCGTGTCGAAAATGGAATTGAAAACACACCTTGTAAATCGTGCTATACCAGTAAAATGCTTCAATGAATACATACTGTGTTTTCTAAAACGAAAAAAGACTTTTCTGGACTTTATGCTGTCTACTCCCATTGTCACCATCGACGTTTAGTGTCTATCTAATGTACGTGTGAATATTTTCCGAATCATATGTTTGCTAAAACCCGTGTTGGCCCAGGAAAGAAGAATAATGAAATTAAAGGAGCGAGCATTGCATTCAAGACCCATTTATAGTCGAAATACTCAGTGCGTTCGGCTTATTATTTGGGAACGATTTTCATTAATCGTGAACGGATTGTATAATTGGAATCAAAATTTCACTTTCAAATTGAATGTTGTATTGTTCCAACGGTAGCCGTGTTCCAAATAAGGAGTGCTGACTGGGTTGTTATTGACATCAGGCGAATGTTCACGTGTAAGTAGCCGACTGTTAGCGGCCAGACGTATCTGACCTGATTTGTGTTCGCTCAACAAAATATTAATCGCAAGTAGTTTCACACGTGAAGAAGCTGTCTGCTGTTATAAACTGTGAAGAATACTTTCTTAAAAACAAGTGTGCTGTAAATGCACAAGAAATGTTCCTGAAAATTAAGAAAAATTCCCTGTAATGTCAGACCGACTGAAACCGACAGCCGCTAACGGTTTCGTGTTTCGCTTGTGAACTTTTGGTTTACGTAAGTAACAAGCCAATCAACATTCGTTACTTCGCATGAGTCTACCGTTGGAAGATTTCAATCTTCAATTTAAAAGTGGAACTTTGATTTCAATAATGCGATCCGTTCCCGATTAATGAAAATTATTGCTAAATATCACGCGGAATGCGTTGAGTATTTTGACTGTAAGATCTATCAGGATCAAACGGACAGCCCTTCTCATTGATCTTACCTGAAAAGTGGGACAACACTATCATCGGTATTCTTTTATTTTTGCGGTCTTCTTTCAAGAAGAAAGAAAAGTTCAAATACGATATTGCAAGCTTAAAGTTGCTGAATTGTCAAAAACACTCTGCAGTGAAAGTTCAAATATTTGTTATATTAACCCTTATGAGCTGCTCGGGTCGCGCGGTGCTTCAAGGCACAAGTTGGAGCTCGCTTTCTTGAAAGGGAGATTGGCACACTCCTAAGACGATATAATTTTGAAGTTACAGATGTTACCCAACTTTCATTTTCAAAACATCGAGAATAATGCAACATCACAGGAAAGTACTACCAAGATGGTTTCATTCTAATGGTCATTTTTTTATGATTTCATTGATGGACTTAACATTTACAACTGTCCTGTTAAACGATTTTCCTGTTTTCTTCGACCCGAACGCCTCGTTTCCAAAAAAACAAGGTTAGATATCCTGCAACGAAATGTAAGCATTTGCCACATCTAGATTGCGCTCCCTTAAGGTTTTAAAAATTCAAATTTCTCGTCAAGCATTTCCACCCCTTTCACATGGGAGTCCGCACATAACGGCTGCGAGTGACTGGGCTGAGTGTTGTGACGCGCATGGGAGTTCGCACTTAGTTTAGGGAAATGTTTTCTAAATTAGCTTTCACCTATCATAATTAAATAACACAACATAAAATTCTAATGTGCTTCTAGCAGGATTCTCCAAGAATCGATTCCTTTTAAGAGGTAGCGTTTCGCACAGCCTTATTTGTTCTTCTTCAGGCCGTAAGTTATTCTACTCCGTGTAACATGGATTGAACTGTGCCAAAGATCATTGTTAAATCCGGGCACACAGCCGCTATTTCAAAACAGACTACCATTTCAACAAAAGCAGTTCACAGCCTGAAGAAGAACAGCCAAACTGTTCGAAACGTCCCCTTTAAAAACCATTTGAATTAAAGACAGGTCAGAATTTTACATTATTTATTAGGAAATATAGAGAGAGTTTTCATCACGTCTACGGTAGATGCAAACGGCGGAAAAAACTACGCGAGAATGATTTTCTCACTAGTTTTCGTGTTTGCCATGTTGTGTTAGCGGTTTTCAACGCGAAAAATCCTGTTTTTGCGTTCGTTAAGGTGAGGTATTTATGGATCCCTTTTATTGGAAAAACAAGTTGGTTGAAGAGATCGATATGTTTTCGGGGATATCTTTTTTTTTTAGAAGCGGAGTAAAATGGTAAGGAAAGGAACGGGCCTTATTATTGCAGGGTGTTTCTGCTTCAAAATGGATTTGGCTCGTAGAAGCAAAACTTAGACTTTGCTCTTATTAGAACTTTCTTTTGAAGGATCGTTTTGGGAGGCTAATTTCTAAGGGGGCTGGGAAAGCCTAATTACTAGAGTAAAGAACTGATGTTTTTTGTTTTTTTAATAGGCTTGCCTTGTAAGCAAAAAAAATGATTCTAAGTTGTAACCAAACTGTAACGCGAATGCAATACACGCGTTCTTTAAACAGTATTCAGAGAACTACAAAAACAATAAAAATAGGTTCTGTAGTCATCAAATGAAATCCCAAAGAGGGAAAAGGACGTGTTATAATCTGCCATCTGCGTTGTACAATCTTGCGTAGTTTTACAGTTTTTCAATAATTTACTATCTCGTATCTCGAACTCAAATATCTCTAATATTTCCCCCGCTATTTCCTGCAGATTGTGATTTCACGTGGCCTCAGTTAGGACTCAAGCAACAGGAAACAACGTCGCATCAAATCAATCATTTATTTACCCAATTAGCGTCTATGGACTAAGAAACTCGTTAAAAGTATGTACGTGCCACTAAAACGTATAAAAATTAAAACAATAAAACCTATTCAAAGCTATAAGAACGTAGTTACATAATGCGCCAAACTTCACATGCACAGTTATGACTTGAATCCTGTTTGAGAACAGTCGAACCTCCCTGAATGAGCATCTCTCATTAGCGACCACTAACCCATAATAAGAGATTTTTCTCTTTTCATCCATATTTTCATTCGCTCTTTTCAGTCTTGTCAGTCCTATATCCAGTCTTCTCGTAATAAACTACCACTTTTTCTATGAAACATGTTATTAAACTATCGCTTCTGCTTTGTTTTGTTTTGTGTGTGTGTGTGTGTTTTTTTTAGGGGGCGAGGGGTCGCTTATAAGAGGTTTGATCATATTGATTTTTGCCTACAACAGCTCTGCTCAGTGAATTACTTCGTTGGAATAACAAACAGAGTGGACAATCAAATATTCCGTATCGAGGCCCATGGACCTTTTTTATGCACATACAGACAGATGTTTTTATCATGGTTCAGTTTCGTTGCAGTTATAGTTATGATAGCATTTTTTTTTGAGCAAAGCAAAAACGGCGATATCGGTTTTACAACTGCATGCCCACACAATAATACAATATATTAAGATAATAAGGATAAACATGTAAAAAACAGTAAAGAGTGAATACACAGCTTTAGGAATAACATGCGTAATAAACTTTTGTCTCCTTTCAAGGCTTACTAGCGTGTGAGACAAGCAGCTACGTAAAACGTTTCTTTAGACTAAATGAATACCTTTATGAAACGGTTTAACAGTATTAACTCCAATTTACGCTCAGGGTGTTGATTGCAAGCTCTTTCATAAGGAGGGAGCGCTTCTTTATTCGAATCGTTAAGTGATATGGCGTTTCTGCTCTTGGTGTTACCTTTGGAATTGAAAAGGCCTGTATGTTCGTGGAATTCCCCACTTCCAATCTCAAGACCTCCTTTGTTAACATAAGATGAGCAGTAACAAGTTTGAGGATGTTAAGAACACCTCAAGTCGTCTGTTTCTTCCTGAGAACTTCATGCGGGAGTTCATTTCATTTTACTTCATTCGGGTAAATAGATGTACAAGAAGTACACTTACTTCTCTTTAAAAAAATGTTACTTAGTACGTTTTATTTCCTTCTGATTCATGCAAGAACTATATAGTAACTTTCAAAGAGTTATTTTCAATCTAAATAGGTCCAAAAGAAACATTTTTAGTGTTTTTCTAGTGTCTTTAGAGTGTTGTCTTGAATTTAACTCAACTACACAGTGTATTACTCATATTTGGTCTAACAATAGCTCTAAATGAAGTCTTCACCTCTGGGATTTAACTCCCTGACTTCAAGAGTTACTTTAACACCTTTTAAAATTTGTCTGTCCATAGAACGTCACTAGATGGAGTTTTATACCTTCCTTACGATATGCATAGAGACATTTTACATGTAGGCTTGGAGGACATTATGATTATTATTTTTTTGAAATGACTTTTGTGCCTCTATCATACTCAAAATGCTTATAATACAAAATAACAGATTTCAAGTAGGGTCTCGAAGAAAGACTAAACCGTGATTAGTTTTAAGCTATTTTATGACAAAATGGCAGACTGAACTGACCAAAATAATGGCCCAACTTTTTCAAATTGCCACCCATTTCCATCCATTTCCATCCATCTTAATTATGCATGAGCAGCTACTGTGATAGATTCAGTACACTAGTATTGTGACCTTTAATATAAGAAACTGGCCAATTATTTCTTTTTGTTTTCGTAAGTGCACATTTTTTTTATTTTTTGGTAAATTCTCAAAGATACTAAGCTAGCTGACATACACGGAGTATATGTATTCTAGCATGGTTCCCACTTGCTCTATAGTATCAACCACCGTCCGCTTAGCTCTGTTCGTAGGGTGCCAGACTGCAAGGCGGGAGATCGGGGGTTCCAATCCCAACTAGACCACTGACCAGGGTCTTTAAAATCTTGTCTCATTTCAGATGATCGTATTATTGAACAGAGATATAAAGCCGTTCGCTTTGTCTCCTACTCCTGGTCATACTAAATTGCTAATGATGTTATAAAGCCCACATCATTGTTGAACATAGTAGGGGATGTGGGTCCCATTCTAGCCTGTCAATTCATGTGCCGGAAAGGTGAGATGGGTTCACTGACATCGGTATGGTTTTGCTGAAGACCGCTCTCACTGTTCAACTGTTGTAAAGCGCAATGCTAGGGTAAGAACATACATCACTGTTCGATAGGGTAGGGAACGTAGTTTCCGGTCTGGCCTGTTAATCCATGGGTTGCATAGGTGAAGTGAGTTCACGAATAGACTGACATGTTCATTATCTGCAATTTGCTCACGTCTGGTATCATCCCTCAACTGTTACAAAGCGCATTTGAACACGCAGCTGTATAGATATGGAAAATCCGTATATAATTCTCATTGCTATTATCATTACAGTGACAGTTATAAAATATGGGGCAATATAAAATGTGTGGGAATAGACGTGGCAAAAGCACACGCATTGGGCGTCCCTTTATGGCTCTTTCTGCTTGTGCTTAGTGGAAACCTCCAGGTGATTATTCTTCTGCTTAAGCTTATTTCACAAGTGGGAAACATGCTTAAATATTAGCTTATTTTTCTTTTTATTAACTTGAAAGTCAGTAAATTTTCATCGCTATCCACGCTCTTCTTACCAGCAAAGCCGGCAAATTCACTACAAAGTGCCTTCACGTACAACTGTCTAGTAATTTTATGCTCCCCTGAATGAATACACTCTTTTTATTTTATAAGAACCATGTTTAGAAGAACGTTGAGACTGAGATTTGCGCCCAAATTTAAGAAAATGTATGGGCTAAAATAAGAACATCCTCAAGCTCAGCCAAATTTTACGGGTTCTTTTGTAAAAAGAGTGTATTAGCCATGACCGTTGTAGTAGATTCAGTGCCTGACGTTTTCATTGGTGGTGAACACGGTTTGGCTCAGGTACATTCCTAATGGCTCCAAGTTATCATTGCTGTTCTTGTCGCCGTTTTTGTGCCATTTTTGTATTTCCGTCTTCGTTATTTTTCTTCATCTCTTTCACCAGGTATCTCACCACTAGCTTCTTAATTGTTTCGATCCGTGCCTAGTCAAAAAGACGAGAAACACGATGTACACTTATTCTTACTACTTCAACTGATGTGACATTTTCGCGCAATTTTGCCCTTGGTATTAGCTTCGGCGGTATGACTCAACAAGCTACCGCAAGCTTCTTACAAGTTGCTACAGATATGATTTATTGAGATTGATGAATAAATGAGTTTGAACGACTTAGATCACTATTGGTAAGAGGATGGGGCCCGGAGTCGGGCGGAGTAAAAACGGGAGGGATATGAAGTAAAAGCGGGGAAAGCAAAGTGGAAAGCGAGGGAGTGGAAAACCGTGATGTCTCCTGGGAGTTTCCCCTGGATCTACCACTGAAGTGGTAGTATGCTGGACCGATGGTAAAGAATTTTTTTTATTTGGGGGGGGGGGGGGGGGTTACATTTTACACTTTAGTCATCGAAGAGAGGTGAAAAACGTTTATTTTTATTCAAAAACGGGTTGACCACACACTAGTTCTGAAGCCGTGTCTAGTATCCGTAGTAACCTATTTCCACCTAACTTCCTCAAAATGTGTCTAAGGGATATGCGTGCAGCAATTGAAAACGGCAGGTGCTGATCCTCTTAACACATGGAAGAAAACCTTTCTAGGGTGTGGGATCCACACTCCCTCCCACTTCCGAGGGTAAAGTATGTACTTCGGACAGAGACCACTAGACAATACCACTGGAAAAGGCACCTTTTATTTAGCAAACCCTGTAAATTTAAGTGGTTTATGTTGTCTATAACGATAAAAGTCAGCGAAATTCGAAATGTCCACAGACGATTGCATGGCTGTGCTGGCTTATGGGAAACACGTGGACAAGTATCTTTACTCCGATTACAAACTCTTAAGTTCAGGGGTCTACAACTTTGCATGCAGACAAGAAACAACGCTCAAATTAACAAGTTTTGCAAATGCTGGGGAGCTTTTTTGGTGGTTTTTCTGTCTGGACCAAAGACTAAACCACGATGGTCTATTTCACAAGGGGTATAATTATAAAGTCAAATCTAGCTCATAAGGGCTACTGCTGGATCCTTTCCACTGGTATCGCAAAGGTCACATGTTCAAAACTCAGCAGCTTGACTTCTTGTGTTATCATTTTTAGACTTATTGAAAACCAGACGCGGATTATTAACCTGCGATTTTAAACTCAATCTGTTGTTGCACTGCTGACATTGGCAACTAAGCTAAAAAAACTGTATGTTGGGGTATTTAGCAGCTAACTTTAAACTGAAGAGAATTCAAAAGGGCAACATTATAACTAAACATTAAAATAAAAATTGTTCTCGCTTCCTACCTTTTTATGATCATTGTTTTCTGTGTTATCATCTTGGCCCTTATTTCAATAAATATAACAACAAGATGTAAATTAAATTTAGGAGAGTATTTATATTAATATTGCAATTGACCGATTTTAAAAAAGTATTCGATACGATCCTCTTTTGCTGTATTGCTGTAAAAGCACACTTTCAAAACCACGATTTAGAGTCCATTATTGTAGCAGGTTATATTCAATAATTCCTCTTTGCACGATCTTCTGCTCCTGTCAGTAACTAAATAATTTCCGCAAATTGCAATGGACATTTCCAGACAGTTTACTCCGAACACACTAGAACATGCACACCCCACAAGCCTTTCACAAGACTACCAAAATAAAGCGACGACAAACGAAGACTTCCAACGTTCACTAGCTAATTAACATAAATTCAACTAGCATTTTTAAGTCGGCTGTAAATGCTCCTTCTCAACACTTATTTTAATTCTAAATTTATTTCTCATTTTTTTAAGCTCTTCACATACACATGTACTAATAGTTTGTTTCAAACTGCACAGTTAACCCTATTCGCACCGGTGGGGGGGAAGGAGGGGGAGGGAAGGGGAGCTTTAAATGCCCTTCTCAACTTTGAATTTGTGTAATTTCGTAACCATTTATGCTATTACCACTAAATTTTGTAACTTTTCCTAAAATTTAACTGAGAACATTTTGACATGAGTTTCTTGTGTTCAACAAACTTGGCGTTGCCATAGCAACCACTCTGTGACAGGCATGTTTTTTGTCAAAAATCATGATTCTCGCTTTAGTCGCTACTATTTTAATGTTTTCTAATCAAATTTGTGTTTTTACATTAATTGTAGCAACAATTTGTCATTTATCATTTCTTTACTAGACAAAGGAACTTAGTACTTATTTGAGGAAAACTTCAAATTCAAAACGTGAAAATCCAAGATGGCGGACTTAACTGGTAAAAAAAGTGATTTCTCGCTATAATTTCACTGTTCGCCATAAATTTCAAGTTTACGACATTGTTAATTAATGTTAATTAATTAATTAAACTTTTTACAATCAACTGGCTTCATTTTCTTGTTTATTAAATGAAGCAGATTAATTAACAGAAATTCAAGATGGCGGATACAAGATGGCAGATCCAAGATGACGGACACCAAAATGGCCATTTTATCTCTAATATGAAATGTATCTGCACAATTTCATGTCTTCCAAAACTACACATTCAGAAAACATATTATAGATGCCCTTTATACCCAACAAAAGTATTTTTACTCCTTCAGGTACAGTATTCAGTAAAGTCATTGCTTTAGAGCTTCTAAGTGAATCATTGAGAAACAAATGGCGTCATAATGACGTCACATCACGTCACAGTGACATCACAGTATCTCTAGTGATTAGAATTAACGCGTACACTATCCTGTGCAAATCTGGTGGCCATAGCTTAAGCGGATTTACAGTTACATAGTGCCCCCCCCCCCTCCCGCGCCTTTGTCCCAGAAGGTGGAAAAAAGGCCGGTCTGAATAGTGTTAAACTTGCAGACTGCTCGCTTTAGGATTTTGAAAGTAACTAATACAGATGTAGTTTCGCTAGGCCATCACTTGGATTTGTAAACATTTTGGGAATCTGAAATATTTGCGCCGTATCCTATCCCATGATAAGATTCATCTTGGACCTTAGATATGGGACAAACTTTAATTTAACAAGGATTTTTTTCTACTTACTGTTAAGGGAGTAGTGGGCATCCCGAGTTCCACTTCTGAACTGCTTATAGCTTGGTTTCTATGTCCTCTAGACCTTTGCTCTAAACCGTTGGGAGGATGATCCTTTTCTTTTTTCCGTGAAAAGATCTTCTGTGAAAAGAGAAGTTTATTGAACGAATGTAAACTACAAGCACATTCAAAACTTCTGCAAGTGCTGGCTCCAAGGTATAATCCTAACCTTCAGTTTCGTTATCAAATTTAGTATTCAGTTTTCTACTTACGCAAAAGTAGAAGAATTCATTCAAACTCAACTGCAAGGACAAAATCAAAGCACTTCCATAGTTGTACTCGCGCTGGCTTTTTATTGGGTTCTTCTCGAACATTTAAGGATAAAAATTAGCGAGAAAAGTTTAACACAACGTTTCGATGTCTCCATGACATCATTTTCAAGTGAGAAAATAAAATATAGATGAGTTAATATATACAAGGTGAGGTGTTAAAAAAGTAAACAATAAGTAACATATTTGGCGTGTAATTGTGTGTGCATGGTAAGTATGTCTAAATAAATAGTTTTGCGCGGATAGAGTCCGATTGCGTGTTCAGTTTTGGTTTTTTCTTCTTTATAAACAACATTTCGTAAATTAAACAGTCCAATTTTCCGCTGCATTTCTTGAGGACGGAAAAGTTGCTATTTAATGCCGTGGACGTTCTAAAGAACGACCACGGCATATCATTAAAGCCATTGGCGACCTCAATAGCAACTTTTCCGTCCTCAAGAAATGCGGTGGAAAATTGGACTGTTTAAGGACGGTGGCCCCTAATAGGAAGGCATTTTTTCTTATTTGTCCCCATGTGGGATTTGTTCCTCGTACCTAAGGCTGTTAAAATCCAAAAAGAAAATGGGGGGTTACCGGGCATTTTTCAGAGATAATTAGGCCCAAATATGGTAAAAAAAGTGCTGATTGAGCATTTTTAAAAAATTAGGAAAAATAACTTTTTCAAATAAAAGATAGCCATTATTTGACTTAACAAGGAGATGAAGAGGTCTAAACTGATAGGTGCTTTGTAATGAATAACAAAGATACAATTCTCAACATGCTGCCGAATTCTATATGCGAATTTCCTGTTCTTGGCGGGCCATTATTTGACCCAGTAGATTGGAACGTTTTGTAAAATTACTTTTGACAGACGGTTTTTCTTCTGAAAAAAAGTATTTCACAATACCGAACAGTTGTCCTGCTTTTGATTGATTACATAAAAACTAGGGGTAACCGTGCATTTTAAAAAGTTAACTTTACTTTTTCCTAACTCACGCACGACATGTTTTCCATCAGTGACGATTTTCTTGACGCTCTCCTCCCCGGTGGGGAATAAAATGTAAGTCGAAGTGATGGATGCTGGGAATCGAAGATGGGGGAGCGGACTCGTGGTGAAAGGATGCAGCAAAGCAAAATCCCCGTAAAACATCGATTGATTTTATCTCTGCCAACTGTATGGGGATTTTACAATTGCCTTATCAAAGAATATACTATAACGGAGTGCCGTTAGGCGATTTCATTGTTCAAGGAATGTTGTGCAGCGAGAATCTTGATTGCTGTTTACATGCTTGGAAGTTCTAGAAGGCTACTGCAAATTGTCAGTGGGGTCAGACCAAGCCTGTTATATATATATAGCTAGGCTAGCTAGCCAAACCCTGGAGCTCCCATAAATAAGCTGGTGTTCGTTTCTCAAAAAACCCGAAAACTCTTCGGGCCCAAAATTTTTGCGGGGCTAGTTTCGGGCGCGATGTTCTTTCAAAAGTGTTTGCACAACGCCGCAAATTTTAGCAAAATTTTCCCGCGAATTGCTTCACAACAATCCGAACTCGAAAGTCACACTACTGTTGTTATTAATTTTTTTCGAGCTTCAAACTGTCTGCATGAAATATTTTCTTCTTCTTGCGCCGTGTTCCTTGGTTTTCACAATGTTTCAATATTCTGTCATTTAACTGTCAAGGCGTGTCAAATCATCTCAGACTTTTTGGCTGTTTGTTTGAATGAACTGGAAACGTCGCTTATCTACAGCAGCTAAATATAACTTATTGTTTTGGGTTTTCATCGTGTTCGGATCTTGACAAATATTAATTAAACACGAAATACCACTAAATCGGAATCTGTAGCTCTGAAGCGAACTAACCTAGCTGTAATCAAAAGTTGAAATTTCTCGTCAAGTTTTCGATTTGTTCCTTCTCATTCCGCTAGATCGCTCGGTGGAGTTATCAAAATCGGCTACTCGTCTACTTCAGCAGGTCAACCTGATTTCATTCCATCGGTTGCTACAGTTTATAACAGCTATCGACATTTTTCCAGACCGAGAGGAGGTAGGTTTTCTTTTCAATATTTCGTAGACTATCGGGCGGGTCAGTTAGGTGCCGCTTTTGTTTTTCTTTCAAGAAGTTGCTTCACAATTTGTTTACGCTTTTGACTCTTTCTAATCTCTTAAGAACAAATTACAAATGGAAAGATTTTTCATCGGATGTAAGCCTTAGATACGTTTCCTTTCCCTCTGCTAAGAAAATGCCACACGTGGAAATGACAACATGTTAGTACCTTAAAAATAGGAGTGATTATTTCACTGCAAAAGATCTGAAATACAATACTGCTCGTAAGTGTCTGAAACTTTCGGTTTTCGCGTTAGGTGAGACAGTTTCAATCTAGACAAGTAGTTTGCTTCAAATTTGTCCTCTAGACAGTTCTTTTTACGACTTTCATTTTGAAACACTGTTTTAAAAGCATTCTAAAAGGGAGAGAGGAAGGCCATGCCATCATAAAACTTCGTACTTTTCTACTAATTGTTCTGCGTTTTCATCCTGATCACGCTAAACACTCATACACTGGAGTGCATTTGTGGTTTGTAAAGATTCTTCTCAACTCATTGGCCCCTAAAATACAGTACATTTCAGTCGTTATTCGCCAAAAGATGAAAAACGACAATGGGAAATCATAAAGGCAAAAACAGAATGCGGACCGCTGAGGAAACAGTGAAGTTGGCCTATTTTTCTTCCAAAACTAGACTTCAGCACAACTTTCACGGGCAGCTCTTCTTCCAGCATTCTTTGGAAAGCTAATTAACTTCAAGGAGAGTACTCGTGAAACTACAGTTGCTCTAATAATGCCATTTTAACTTGCTGCCGGTAGCGACTTCATAGATTTGTCAATGTAAAAACGAATTTCTTACTGATTCGTATGCATCCTGCTGGCTGTTAAGTTCTGTCAACCATCAAACAACTTGGCTAAAATAAATAGTATTGCTACCGGCGGCATCTGGCAGTTTACCGGCAAAAATTACCCAAAAAAGGTTTTTGAAAGCTTCCAAGCACATGTAAATTATGGAGGAAAATGGCACAAGTTTTCCGCCTGGGAAGTGTTATTCGGCAAAGTGATTTAACTCGCGATCAGTTGCTGTATTATTTTGTTCCAAAGATTTAAAAAATTACTCGGAAGCAATTCCATTCGATCATTCGCTTTAACATCTTAAGAATATCATTTTCAACATAGGAAGTCTCTCAATTAAACAATTCTTATAATATGTAAATCCACAATCAAATTGGTAATTTACTTTACCGTGGAAGTAGAAGCGAAGTATTTGAGAATTTAACCGAAAGGTTGACGCTCTCGTGGCCTTTTCAGAAGGTCGCTTTCCAGACATCCTCTGAAAAACAAGTCTGTTCAGCTAACACGCCGAGATCCACTGTTCGTCTACCTTCTCGCCAAGTCAACTTCGTCCCTTCCGCGCTACGTTCCTTGTTTCACTTGTTGTGGGAAGCCGGTGTCGATGTTCGTTTTTTGTCGTGCAAGCGCTGGCGCTTCGACGGCCTGGATTCTTTCATTAACCTACCATTTCGTTTATGGTTTCCCGTTCCCCATTTGCGGGTCAACACTCCCACAGCGGAAGCGAAATACAAAAACAACAACTCAATGCACCTAAAATTTTATTTTCGCACCACTGCACATACAGGAATCGCGAGATCGCGCGGGATGAACGCGTGATGCGCAGAAAATGTGCGCGTTAGCAAAATGGGCCACCGTCCTTAATTTACGAAATGTTGTTTATAAAGAAGAAGAAACCAAAACTGAACACGCAATCGGACTCTATCCGCGCAAAACAATTTATTTAGACATACTTACCATGTACACACAATTACACGCCAAATATGTTACTTATTGTTTACTGTTTTAACACCTCACCTTGTATATATTAACTCATCTATATTTTATTTTCTCACTTGAAAATGATGTCATGGAGACATCGAAACGTTGTGATAAACTTTTCTCGCTAATTTTTATCCTTAAATGTTTATCCAAATTCAATCTGGTTCTTCTCGAAGCTTGGATTTCACCAGCAGCACAAAACAAAGCGCACTCGGGTTTGTCTTTTAGCATGCTTTTCAATAGTGCCACCAGCTTGAGTAAACATGCGAAAACGGAGAAAGGGAAAACCGCCGTTTGCGTCGACTTCTAGTTTTGTAAGCATTAGTAGATATGTTCTATAATCAACAACATAAATGCGGGTTGATTGGTTTCCATTCCAAAACTAAACTTTTGTGGTAATAAGGCAACATTTGAACATAACTTCCTCTTTTTTTTTTTAAATCACTATCTTGGATCATCTGTATTCTCAGTGGACTACCGGCAAAACCTGTAATCTCAAAATAACAAAAATAACACCTGTTATCTCGTATCAACAAATCGACTCACCTCACGAAGCCGACGTATCCCCCAAATTATATGATATGGTATAGTCAGGAACAAAAGGATACTCAGAGGAGTGGGGAGTGCATTGCCTTTGTCGATCCATTCCAGCCACATCCTGGTTCTTGAAAACTTCCACTCCACATCAGAATCTTGCTGTTAAAAGTTCAATATTATCAAATAATGAGTACCCGCTATATATATATTTTTTTACATGACGTTTATTTCTTGTTATTTAATGAGCATAAAATGAAGACAGGAAAGCAAACTTTATAAACTAATCGCGATGTTGAGACTGGAATTCTGCATTATATTTAACAATTATCCTGCGAAATCGCGCGGAATATCACCTGATACTTAGCCGACGAGGCCGTAGGCCGAGTTGGCTAAATCAGGGGATATTCCGCAAGATTGAGCAGGATAATTGTTTTATTATTCAACAAATTCTCATCGACTACCATTTTCATAACGAGAAAAACTATGGTTCTATGATGAAACCGCTAAAAGCTAGCCACACGTAATAAAAATCAAAACAGAACTTCAAGAAATCGAAGTTTAATACCGTTCACTTAAGAAAGACTTATTTACAAACTCATGTTTGGAAATGAGAAGACAGAGTAAAAAAAATAATGCTACCTTACCGAGAATAAGTCCTCTTCCTGTGAATTAAAGTCTTTTCAACTTTACAACTTTCCGTGAACAAGTGTGCTGCTTCGTTCGCAATACCATTTTCTTGGTTGAGTTCTCACTATGAAAATTCCAAGTCAACCTCTGGATATCTCTGTGAGCTGAAACAAATTCTTGTTGACTTTTTGAGAGCATTTAATCGTGGAAAGTTTCTTCCAGGGAGTTAAAATTTCCGGAGAACACTGCTAAAACTGCCTCGCTTTTCAAAATGTCCGCCAAACAAGCAATGAAAGAACTCTGCAGTGCACTTCCAAATATGGTCATTTACGTATATCGCAGGATATCTGTCATGTACGAATGACAGATATTGAGGGCTTCCTTACCATATATGGGCATAGTGACAATTTGTTGAATAATAATGACGGCTAGTTGGAAGAAAATATATTCCGTATTGGGCGGAGTCGCGAATACGGAGAATATATTTTCTTATAACGCCGTCAATATAATGCAGCATTGCCGTCTCAAAATCGCGATCACACTGATTAGTTTTGTATCACGATTCAATCGTTTTATGGGCAAAACAAACGCGAAACAGAAAATTTCCTGCTCGGATTAATGGGCTCCTATGATTAAATCTTACAACTTGTCAAGTGTTGAACACGAATGTTTGTACGCGCTATCAAATCTTGGTTTTGCAGGAAAAAAAAAAATCAAAATATGGACTTTTCTCACCATAAATCGGTGCTTCACACAAATAAACTCAAAGTAGCATCCTTATGCAGTTTTGTTAGGTTCCAGAAGTCAACAAAATAGGTACAATAACGCAAACTCGACGACCTTTTCGTTCAAAACTTTTTCAAAAACATCACTGCGTGATTAGCTCGCGCACAACAACACCTCGACAAAAACAAACTGTGAAAAACAAATGAAATCACGTTTTAATTCTCGTCTTACCTTGCCTTTTCGATAACATAGACTCTAAAGTTGAATATCGCTTTCCTTTATCTTCCAAACGACAAAGCAATTTACATTTCTGACCGCCTTTTGACGAGAAACTTTGAATTTCTGTTTTGAATGGAAGGAGCCCAACAAAAACGGCGCGAAATTTTCAACCAATCCTAGCTCGCTTTTAAGACGTCAATACGTAGTTACATTGAGTCGTAATACATGTATGTTATTTACCGGCCGGAAGGTCCGTATAGGGAAAAACTGTGCCCGAGGGCACAGTTTTTCCCTATAAGGACCGACCTAGGCCGTTAGAAGGTTGCAGGCACTAGGGTTGCGAGGCAATTTTAGAGGGTTGCAGGCACGATCGTAAGTTTTATTGAGTCAGGTGCAAGGAAACTGGGGAGCGAATGTAATCATAAACTCTTCAAACTTTTAAGTTTAAGCTTAATTTTCTCGACGAAGAACTACCCTATCAGGTAAGGTTGTTTTCAAGGAAAGACATTCACATTGAGGAATAGAAGTGAAGTGAAAGTGAAGTGAATATTCGCATGGAGGCGAAGTGAAGTGAAGGCGAAGTGAATATTGTGCAATAATCCCCTCGACTTCGTCTCGGTGATTATTCCACAATATTTGTTAAATATTGTCCCCTTGAACAGTAGCCATCTCCTGTCTAAAACAATGTCTGAATCAATCAATCAATCAATCAATCAATCAATCAATCAATCAATCAATCAGTCAATCAATCAATCAATCAATCAATCAATCAAACAATCAGTCAGTCAATCAATCAATCAATCAATCAATCAATCAATCAATCAATCGGATCAGTCAATCAATCAATCAATCAATCAATCAATCAATTAATCAATCGGATCAGTCGATCTTAGCTGCTTGTAATTGCATTGTTATTTTTCGTGACATTTACGTTTCTGTTTGGGGGGATGGTAAAGTCCTCTTTGTCAAGTCAATTCGTAAGTCTTATAGGACATTATCATACTTAATTATCATTTTTCCAGCATCGAAGGAAGTCAGAGGCAAGCAATCTGAAGTGGGCATTTTTGGAGGGATATCAAAATGAAAATTAGATAACAAGTATAAACATGACAATACTGCCTCGATGACAACATCTCTCACTACCATGGTGCATGGAAAGCCACAAGTGCACCATAGGTATATACGTCATGTTATACTAACTATAGTGTACTCTACTAGTTACACTCTTCCAGTACATTTCCAAGTTATATTACAGTTAGATTACAACGCAGCTACAAGTTACATTGCAGGCCACTCGGGGTTATCTTTTCTTGGCCATACAACAACGTTAAAACTTACCATGATTCTTTCAAAGGAGTTGCTCATCATGGAGATAAGCATGCTAAGAGCCACGATCACCATAAAAATGATGTAGAACGAGAGGTAGATTGTGCCAAAGATCTGCGTAGTCGAGAAGGCAGGGTCACGAACTTCAATAAGTTCTGCTTCAAGGAAACCGATCAACAGCCAGAACAAACGAAGAAGCGTATTTGTAGATCTAAGAATAAGAAATTGAAATATGGGATACTTCTACTTAATAAATAAGGTAATTAGGTATCGCGGAACGTAAGCTGTCTTGAATCCCGACCGTCTCAGATCCGCTGCTATCTCGAACTGGTAATTGTGAATTCCCCGCTTGGATTGTAGCTTACCATTATCAGTTATTCATCCCGAACAGGGCTTGTCGAACAAAGTGTGAACTGAATTGACGCACTTTTATATCGGTCCCTGGATATGAGCAAGCGCACGTCTGATTGGTTCCACAGCTCCGTTTTGTTTTTTGTTTTTTTTTTTGTTTTTGTTTTTTTAACGATATCTGAGTGAATCTTCGCACGTTGGTTCCCTCTCAGTTTCTATTGATGAGAATCTACACCAATCAAAATGCCACATGTAACGCAAAATGTTGTACACCGCCAGTTCTTCAAATTTAGGTGAAGGAAGTACTACAATTCTGAAAATATTCATTGAGGACGCAGCCATTATCTGTGAAATTGAACATTTAATTGACTGATACCTTGTCTGATATCAGCTGAGAGGTAAAGGGGAGAGATTACTTGTGGCAGTTTGACAGCGGGAATCAGTAGCCGATCGTCGCCGCGAAGGAAATGAACATGAATTTCTGCGAACTCAGAGAAGTAATGGGCGTTTATTTGAAACCCTCAATTTGAAAGCCTTGTTTGCTCGAAACTTTCTTTGCTACTGTGATTAACAAGGCATTTCGAACTTTTTTCATCCAGTTGGCATATATTTGAGGGTTTTGGGGGATCCTTTGAAGAAGAGTTTTTTAACTGCCGCTAAATATCATATTTCAACCGTTTCAAAAAGACTGCCATAACTTGATGCGTTAATTTTGAGGTCGGAGACCCAGGGGCAGATAGTCGACGCAACCTTTTACCCAGATCTCATACACTCGTGCGTACTGAAATCAACTTTCTATCTCGCTCGTTCGATAGGCCTACCATCGAAGAAAGTTTTTAATAGTAATATGCGAACCCACAAAGCCGAGAAATCGAGAAATTTGGAAAGGGTACTCAAGGAAAAAGAAAACAACAAGTACGAAAATAAGATTGGGGCTTGGTGAAAAGTTCACACCCTAGTTGTAAACTTTTAAGAAGCGTGCAGTTAGGATTTACGTGCTATCCACAACACGTCTTTGCGTTTGCTCTAAACTGCACACTTCGCAGGCTCTCATTTGACAAAACATGTACGTCACGTGGACTAAATACCCCCAGCCCGATTTTGTACGGGCGTGCGGTTCAGTTATATCGGGGGATAATTCCCGAGGATGAACGGTTGACCAAAAAGTTAACACTTGGCCGGGAAACTTATTCTCCTAATGTATACTTCCTATTTCTTGCAAGAAGAGAATGGTGCTACAAAAGAGGACGAAAGACATGCATTTGTTTTGGAAACCTCATAACATTTCTCACGATTCACGGGTTGTCTTTATTTGTAATTAAAAAAAAAAAGTTATTGCACTCATCCCTGCTTTACATGAACTTCTCGATGGCTGTAAACTCATATAAGACTCAACTTTGTGGATGTTTGCAGTGTAAAATAAAGAGTTTTTTTAACTCTGGATTTTACCGACGCAAGCACGTGTGACAATCATGTCATTGCAACTTTTTAAGTCAAAATAAGCAAATGGCAGTTTACTTACTTTTCGTAGGGATGTGAGATGTCATAGTGAACCTCATTCTGGTTTCGCAACTTGATCTGTGCGGCGACGTAGTACGTGTATATCTTGGTCATGCCAGTGAAAAACGCAAAGTACAACAGCAGGAAGATCAGTAGAAACTTAAGCACATCTTTAAGCATTTTGTACAGGGACAGCTGCAAAGGCCCAAGAGTTGAGTTGACTTGAAACACGTGCGCCAAGTGGAAGAAGGCCATCACTGAGGCACTAGCGTAGATCATATCAGCCCAAATAAACTCTGGACTCCTTGGTTTCCATTGTTTATCGTAAGCACCCCATGCGATGAACCACATCGCGTATGCTACTATAAAAGTAGCTATGATGATGGTGTCAACGACGTTCCACCACTTTGAGTAGTACATCGACAATCCTTGTCGATACACCTCCAGGAATTCTACCACAATGAATCCAAGTACAAACACTATTATCGTGATGTCTGTTAAAACAAGGACAAATTTACAGCAGGTATTGACTGGATAATAAGAATCATTCTGTAGAGCTACACAGCAAATCCGATTTATTTATTTACCTATCCATTCATCCGTCCATCCACTCGTCAGTCCGTCCGTCTGTCTGTCTGTCTGTCCGTCTGTCTGTCTGTCTGTCTGTCTGTCTGTGTCTGTCTGTCTGTGCATTTATTTTTTTATCATGGACTATTAAAAAAACCAGCAATAGTGTTATTTCAGGTTTAAGAAGAGAGACGAGGAAAAGCGTTTTTAGCTACTCAGCGTTTTTTTGTTTTTTTTTTGTTTTTTGCACCGGACTTCAAAAAACATTCCGACGTAAGTGCGTCATTGTGGACTTAAAAAAAACACAGTCGCCCTTGTTATTTATTTATTTATTTATTTATTAACCGGCCGTCGCTATGGCGACCGCCGGTTTATAAAATGGGCACGGTTTTGTCGTGATAGTCAGTTGGCTTAACATACGAACAAAGTGCTGTAAAGCTTGTGGTAAGGGTACTCAAGAGCGGTACTGTCTTATATAAGATGCATGCGCATATTAGTCTGCTGAATGTTACCTTCGTGTGTTCTTGTCTTTTAATTTACAGTATTTAAGATATCAACAACGAAGGGTTGTTAAGTTTGGGGTTTTTTGTATTTGTCTTGTATAACGTATGCGCAATTGAGTAAAGCAGCTAATAGGATGGAATGCGAAATTGGCTGTGTTGTCTGATCTAGTTAGTGGTTATGGTGAAAAATTTTTTAGCGCAGGAGTTTTTTTATTGGGATTGACATTTTGAGGGTGTAAAAATGTGGGGAGTCAGAAGGATTTGTGAATGTCAGGAGCATATCACGCTTCTGTGAATGGGATTTGCTTTGAAAGTTGCGTTTTGTATAGGAGCGGTGTAATATTATGCTGCGTGAGAGGGGGTTTCCCTTGCCGTTTTATGGGGGGGGGGGGGGGTGGTTTGCGAAGTGGATCGTAAGGTTTTTGATTGGCTAACTTGTATTTCGCAGCGGACAAAAAGGACAGTTGCGTTTTGCCGGCGTGGGCTAGGAAGAGAAGGAATTGGTACTAGTATGATGATGCAATATTAGTGGATTGCACCATCAGTACAGTACATGATAGTTCTGACTTGCGAACGGAGCGAGATCAGTGTTTATTTGAGGCGAGAAGTTGATACAAAGGAATCGTCAGATCAATTAATAGGGTAGGTGTTACGAGTCTTTTTGCATTGAAAGAACGAAAATATCTGAATATTATCGACGGATTTGTGTGGTTTGCGTGTGGTGTACGCTAAAGGCTACGAGCAGTCTCTCTTTCCGTTCAGAGATAGTGAAGGAAAAGAAAAACAAGCGAGTGAGGGCGAAATCGATTGCGGCTCGACAGGCGCGTTAGCTTTCAAAGACGTGGGCGACTTTCGTCCCCGCTCGCTTCTTTACTTTTGCAAGGGGATTCCCGGGTTAGCAAACCGGATTTAAACATCACGTCATGAGATATGCCTTGACGTGCCCTATACTCTGACAATCTGCTCGAGCTCGTGTTTATCAAGCGTTATATTTTGATTCTACTGCTATGTTCACTGTTTGTATTTATGGTCCAGGCACAACAGACAACTTCGTCGTCGCTGTGTGAGCATTCTCAGTTGTGGACGAATTTATATCGACATTCAACGTTTGAGTGAATTTGCGTTTTTCAGCACAAATAAAAGCGATAAAAAAGATAAGCTGAGTCATCAGAGTTTAAACATTACGTCATCCAGTAACGCTGTAGTAAAAATATTGTGTCACACAATCACACTTTTCGTCACGCCGGTTCGTATAAATAGAGGATCGCGCTAACATTTGTGAAACCTAGGGGTGGGAAGGGTCAGAATGGCCGGTTAAAATGCCAAATAGGCTTTCTTGTTACCATCATGATGGTCTATTTAAAAAACCAGCAATAGTATTATTTCAGGTTTAAAAAGTGAGACGAGGGGAAGCATTTTTAGGTGCTGAGCGTTTTTTGCACGACTTCAAAAAAATTCCCACGAAAGTGCATCATTGTGGACAATTACCCATGTGTGAAAGGAGCGATTAGCTAACCAGAAAATAGCGAGATATTAATTTACATGTTGAACTTGTCTAACAAGTCTTGAATGCAGTAAGTCTATTCATCTCGTTACACTTACTTAGGTTATGCACGTTGGCCGTAGAATTTTTTGTCTAAGAAAAAACTAATGAAAACTGATATTACAAAATTACTTTAAATTTGTTGTGTACTCGCTGTTCTAACTAACAATATTAAAACGGGCTATTTTACGCAGCACATGAAAAGCCGCAAGGGCAATTTGCCTAACACAGTTAGTCCCCGCCGATGAATCTCCCCCCCCCCCCCCACCCTCAGGGTGCAAAATATATTACGGCCACTCAAGATACGAGCCCAAGTGGTGTAAATCTTTGAAGTTCGTGATTTGTCGTACCTATGACGTGCTTGCTGCCATTCGCCCCTACGTCTTCTCCGCACCCTATCTCCCTGTGATAATATGAGTCCCTGATAGTATGAAACCCTTTCCCATTTCTTATTTCTTGGTCAACCACCTGTTCTAGCCCTCGCGATGGAGAACCTGACGAGATATTTTGACCGTATATACGTACACCTGTAGCGCGACTCAGTTACATGTACGTAACGCTTTTTAAAACTAACTAAAATCTCAGCGTAATTCTGAGTAACAAGGATACGGAGATTCAAAGTAAATTTCGTAAAATCAAAAGAAACTGGTGTCTAACGAAAAAGAACAAATTTCCCTAGAGCAAAGCAATACTGCCAAAAATGCTTGCATTTCACTGTTGAATCTTTAACTATGTTTGTTTGGCAGAGCAAAAAAGCGGAAGCTTGGGTCAAGCAACCAACGAAGATCGACTCAGTGACTTTTGAAGCTTGCTAGCATCTTCGTCCTTGCTCTTGTTGAAGAGATTTTTATGCCATTGCATTCTTAGTAATTTTCTACATTGACGTTCATGGAAATTTTGTCGAATCGACGCTAAACAACTGAAATTGTATTTGTTTGGCCGAGTGAGTCTGGGGTAACTCACCGACAAAAAAATACTAAAGAAAACAAGAAAAGCCCTTGGCCGAGCATTAGAACCCACCGTTGTTCTCCCTCCCCTCTGGGTGCAAAATATAAACTTAGTAGGGTCACTTAATATGAGCCCGGGTGATGCAAATTTTTAAAGGTGGTGATTTACCGTAATTTTGATGTGTTTGCTGTCTTTCTTACTTACGTCTTCTCTGCACCATTCTTCCTGAGATAATATGAATCCCTGATAGTATGAAACCCTTTCCCATTTCTTATTTCTTGGTCAACCACCTGTTCTAGCCCTCGCGATGGAGAACCTGACGAGATATTTTGACCGTATATACGTACACCTGTAGCGCGACTCAGTTACATGTACGTAACGCTTTTTAAAACTAACTAAAATCTCAGCGTAATTCTGAGTAACAAGGATACGGAGATTCAAAGTAAATTTCGTAAAATCAAAAGAAACTGGTGTCTAACGAAAAAGAACAAATTTCCCTAGAGCAAAGCAATACTGCCAAAAATGCTTGCATTTCACTGTTGAATCTTTAACTATGTTTGTTTGGCAGAGCAAAAAAGCGGAAGCTTGGGTCAAGCAACCAACGAAGATCGACTCAGTGACTTTTGAAGCTTGCTAGCATCTTCGTCCTTGCTCTTGTTGAAGAGATTTTTATGCCATTGCATTCTTAGTAATTTTCTACATTGACGTTCATGGAAATTTTGTCGAATCGACGCTAAACAACTGAAATTGTATTTGTTTGGCCGAGTGAGTCTGGGGTAACTCACCGACAAAAAAATACTAAAGAAAACAAGAAAAGCCCTTGGCCGAGCATTAGAACCCACCGTTGTTCTCCCTCCCCTCTGGGTGCAAAATATAAACTTAGTAGGGTCACTTAATATGAGCCCGGGTGATGCAAATTTTTAAAGGTGGTGATTTACCGTAATTTTGATGTGTTTGCTGTCTTTCTTACTTACGTCTTCTCTGCACCATTCTTCCTGAGATAATATGAATCCCTGATAGTATACACGAAGTATGACCAGCCCCATTTTCTTTTCCCTCACACCCTGTTCTATCCTGCGTGGCTAAGAGTGTGAAGAAATATTTTTACCATAGCGTGACTCATTTACGTTGTGTAAGAACCCAAATAGTTAATTCACTTTCAGTCTGCCGAAGAAAAAAATGTATAAACTATTTTTAGGCCATGACTTCATGAGTGGATTGGCCCGAGCGAAGAAATTCGCTGGATCAGTTTTTGAGTTTAATGACGTAATGTTGGCGTGCCACGTTATTGCACCCACAAAAGGAGAATGCATGCCATCTTGAACCTTTTGCTTTTAAAGCTAGCTAGCAATTTCCTCCTTTCTTCCATTGAAGGGAATTTAACTCCATTGAATTCCTTGTACTTTTCAATACTAATTTCCCTAAAGATTTTTCCGAAGCAAAGCAAAACTGCTGAAAAATGCTTGAATTTCACTGTTGAATAATTAGCCTTGTTTGTTTGGCAGAGCGAGAACCAGAAGCTCGGGTCGATTAATCCACGAAAATAGCATGATGGAATCGGTGACTATCAAAGCCTTCTAGCATCTTCGTCCTTGCTCTCACCGAAGGGATTTTTGCCATTGCCTTAGTAATTATTATGCCTTAGTAATTTTGCACATCGACTTTCATGAAAAATTTGACGAATCAACACTAGACGACCGAAGCTAAAGTGACGTTATCTGCTTTCCAGTTACCTTCCCCCCTTCCCACCCCCTGGAACTAGGTTGGCTCTTCGTGCAAGCGACACCAAGTGTTCCTATCATTTGTTCCTCAATCAAGGGGGGAACCCTTAACTACAGGTCTGACGTTGTTGCTGAGGGATTTTTGTGGATGTTTTTTTTTTCATACGCTGTTTTGCAGCATTTTGTGCTGCTAGATCAGTGAAATGGATGAACATCTGAATATTAAAAATCGACATTGCGCGTGCGTAACAAGTGCTAGTCCTCAACAGCGCATCAAAAAGAAATATCCCTAAAACTCGGAGGAAATGAGGTAGAGTTCCGACTTTTTTCGGGAATCGGAGATAATTGAGCCTTCTTTATAATCTGATGTAAGCAATGACTGCTATTACGAAGAACAGATAAACTACAGTGCAAAATGTATAAATGTACGTACTTGTGACGTCATAACTGTCATAATAATGCAAATAACAAGAAATCGAACCATCACGTTTTGCATCTTGACGATCGTTAAATATAAGCATTGTTTTGAATAACCAAACTGACGCCGTTTGAATTTTAAGCTTTTTCTTGTTCGGGTCACGTGACCTGCCAAATATGGATGTGACTAGAAAATCTTGAAAACCTTTCCCATAGAACCAATGTGGCCAAGCTGCTTATCTGCGGAAGTTATGGTTTCCAAGATATGATGATTAGGACCCTTCCATAACAACAATGTAGTAGTGAAGAGTCTCCCCCCTTAGCACTGGACAGGGTAAGTTGAGACTTCACATCTCACATAAGCGTCTCGAGGTGTCTTATTAGTGCCATAGACGCCTTTCCACGATGTTAACCTATTAGCGTGCGACCTCATACAGTAAACAGTAATCCAC
Source organism: Siderastrea siderea (assembly GCA_964030785.1). Taxonomy (NCBI): domain Eukaryota; kingdom Metazoa; phylum Cnidaria; class Anthozoa; order Scleractinia; family Rhizangiidae; genus Siderastrea; species Siderastrea siderea. The sequence goes on from OZ034971.1 coordinate 34,898,779, forward strand.
CCCTCCCTAGGGCCAGCTCTTATGTCAGTATGAACACACTGACATAATAAGTGTATTTTATCAATCATTTTGGTGATGCATTATTGCAATTGGAAGCCTCTACCAAACATCATACTATATTCTTTCACCTGCTTTTCAGAAGCTCATTAAGTGATACCAGTTACACGAGAGTTTAATTCTTATTTGCTTACCGAGTGCGGAGAGCCCTGCTAAGGATGTTTCGAAGTTTGTTTCAAAGGTGTTGGCAACAATAACGCACAGAAACGCCAGGTATCCCATAGTGTGGTTGACGAACTTGGAGTAAGGATGTTCGAAAGTGTTTCTTACAAGACGATAGCAACAACAGTTGCAACGACCACTTAAGCATATCCAGTTAGAGCAACCCACTCTTTTCACACAGAGATCTGCAAGATGACAAGGGACGTAGATCAAACTGAAGAGAGCCACTAAGGGCAGTTGAATGAAGACAGCCCAAATTAACTTCACTAGTAAATTCCTGTCTTGCCAACACGGATCCTTGTAAATGATATTATTGAGAATAGACTGGCATCTGGGACTTGCTGCAAACTGAAAGTAAGAATAAGAAGGCATCATTGTTATAAGCATAACCATCCCTTTGAGATGCAGGCCCGAAAAACTATCCAGGTGTGATCCCAGATGTGCTAAAGAGTTTTCGGGCTCCCTGAACGTCTCCAGACGTTTTGAGATACCGCCACCTCGTGTCAACATAACTAATAAAAAGTTGTATAAAACATGCAGCTCAAATATAATAATTTTCTTCAATTTCTTTCACGTGGAACTTTTCTAACTCGGGGACTACTTAAGGATGATGAAAATCACGATACAGAACAGAAACACCTTGTTATAGGAAATTAACAATCCCAAAAAAGTTGATAAGGACATCGACGGCAGAAAGTCAACAACTATCGTGATCAAAATTGTACCCAAAATTCTTAATTGCAGTTGTGTGACCTTTGGTAAAGGCAATTTGACAAATAAAAATCGGTCCTCTTTGTTTAGCACACATAGATGTTTGACATTTTAATGTCCTTAGTTTGTTTTGTTTTGTTTTTTTTTTGTGGAATTGGGTTGAAATTCTCTATGGCTGCTTCGCAATGTGATTTACTTTATTATTGTCTGACGCTTCACTGACGAGGATGCCAAAAGTAAAGCTTCAATTTTCGTGACGCAAATTTCTAGCCTTCTTTTCCAACAAATTCTTAACTAAGTCCTGTGGTTAAGGAATCCGCCTTGTTTTGCTTAATCGAATCGTAAACAAAAGCCTGCTATTTTTTCCTCTCTAGCTTGTTTTTGGACCTTTTAAAGAGATTTTGCTGGCTGGGGCAGCGTGTCATAAGCGTTTACCGAAGAAAAAAAAATGTTTACAAAGAGCGGACACTGACTGACGTACGTACGTAAGACTCAAATCGCAAGTCTCGGTTGTCAATGAATAGACCTTTGTACCGTTACATGAGCCATATTGCATATTCATTTTGCCCCCTGGGCATCCCATAGTATTCAGCGAAATGTATTTATTCTTTTGTAGTGACAATGCAGCATTATCACAATAATAGAATGAATCAAGTATAATGGGCCTCAGCCCAGGGGGCAAAATCAATATGGCTGCTGTATCGATAAAAAGGCCCGGTCTGATTCAAACATGTACATAGAAAGATTCATTGGAGCCCACCGAGAAAAACTGAGATCAAGGCTTACTTAACAAGAAAGACGATCTTATTTTCTGTCTGTAGCTTACCTGTAGGGTGCCTTTGAAAGAGCAATGCGACTAAATTGAAGATAATATTTAACGATTGGAAATAAACGAACTTTAACACACATCAAAAGCTCTTTGTTTAGTCATTAGATTGTGCGAGATCGTCAATATCCCTCAGAGATGATTCTACAGCTCGGGCGAAGGATAAAGAATGGCGCGATCTGAGCAAAGAACGGCTGACGACTCGGATCCCACCCGTCCTAACTTTTCACGCGCACCCTACCCCTGAAGAAAAATAGCGACTGCCAGCAGTCTATATGACCTATATAACGTTCTTCAGCTAGCGTGCTAACTAATTTTCCTTCTCCGATCCAGGGCAATAGAGAATGCTGTAAACAGGTAGAAATCTGGCTATGAAGGGGCTCGATAAGATATTAAGAAACGCTCCCTACCTTTTTTCGTCCTTTCTCAGCGGCAGTCTTCAGTAGACTGATACTTGCACCGTAATTGCTGTTGTCACATGCATCGTCGATGTTTTTGTCTTTATCAACGAGTGGACCGGTTCCTTCAGTATCCATCACCTTGAGCAGTTCCTTCCAATTACCTTGTTCAACAACGCCAGCAGCGAAATTCTCGAGGCGTGACGCCCGTACTAAGTAGTCATCTCTGCTGTAATGATGCTCGTACTTGGCAAGCTCTTCGAGACGGTGTGAGTCATGGAGGGCTCTTGCTATGACATCAGTGTGCACATTGCCCGTTGAATTCTCTTGATTGGTGCACCACAGCCACTTCAAGCCAATGTACAGAGGGTTGGAAAGGATCTCTAACCACCTTTGCTCGCGCTCTTCTTTGGTCATTTCGCTTCCTTCTTGTTGTTCTTCAATTGATAATGATATGCATTCTTTCGTTTCTTTGTTACAGCTGGTGAACGGGCTTAGATAGTGGCATAGCTTCTCAAAACCTGTCTTAAATTTCTGCCATCTACTCAGTTCTCCCATCTGTTTCTTGCTTTTCTCCCGTTTGTTTCTTTGACATACTGACAAGTCGTCCATTTCCTTCAAGTCCTCTTTTTCAGCATTTGCCACGTACTGCCAAACAGCAAAGGCGTCTTCTTTTTCAAGATGATCAAGAAGTTCATCGAGTTTGTTGCCTTCGCTCTCTGATAACCGACAATCAGCGTATTTTTCAGTTATATATTGTTTATGTTTCGAATGCACATCGCCCAGAAACTCTTCGTAGCTGATGGAGCCCATGATCGAGCACTTAACTCACGAAATTATTTTCAGTCAGTCGACTAAACAACAGCGCGTTATCTCTAAACTGCCTATTGTGTTTACCTCTTTACGTCAGCAGCTAGGGCTAAATGGTACCATTCTAAGAAATCCTTCACTTGATTCCAAGAAATTTGCTCAGTTTTTCTTGCAATGGCGAGCTTTTTAATAAACTTGCAATCAATTCGGCCCCGGTTTTTGTTTGGACTTGTTCTCTTCTGTGAGACTTAAGTGAGCTTTGACAAAATAGAAGAAGCCATTGAAACTTAATTGTCGATCTCGTCTCTGCTGAATTTTTAAAACTTGCATGTTTTTTACCTTTTTATTACCAGGGTCAAAGAGCATTTCGCATCAAATCAGAAACGCCTGAACGCTTAAAATTTAACAAAAGCCGCTTTGATGTTGCGACTAGTGATTTATTAGGGGCTTACGAAGTGTGTTAGAGATGAAATTTTATGAAAAAAAACCTATATTTAAACTTTGAATCCTTTGGGGTCTTTTTTCATTCGGATACAAAACTTTAGACAAAGTGCATCCAGGCATTTTTATGTCAAATTTTAGACGTTTATGACAGTTTTTTGGATTATTTTATCAAACAATAAAAGCAAATAAATGGATCCGTCTAGTCGTTGTCACATTAGACAAAAAACGATTTGAACAAGAGTCAATTTGTTTCCGGAGTGTCAAATTGTTTTCGGAGTCCAAAATTGACCGTCTATTAAGCACAGGTACCGTTTCTTGTACTTAATAAACAGATCCTGCAGGGCAAGTGTACTTATTTTGCAGAAAAGACCATTATCTTCGATTATTACATAAAAAGATTGCATTTTTCTCTTATTAAGTACGTCTCTTGTACTTATTAAGTACGAAAAATGTGATTAATAAGAACAAAAGGTAGGTCTTTCGTTTATTAAGTACAAGTGTCACCAAACTTCGCAAACAATGATTTTTCATACTTGGCGGCCATTATGGAAAAAATATCGAGGGGGGAATGTATTCATTTGGTGAATCTTTACAGAAAAAAAATGATTCAGGCAAAGTCTTGTTTGTAAATTCTTTCAATTAAGCAACAAGACGACATGGATTTTGTTTTAGGGGCTGATATTTTTCAAATGTAAGAGTTTGCAGCCCGTCCGATCGCGGATCGATCGATCGAGCGATCGAGTGCCCGGCGAAAACCGTGAGCGTTTTTGTTTCCCTTTCCGTAAATCTGCTTTTCCCAACAGAATACTTCGAGCAAAGATAATAATCAGCGGTGTCTGAAACTACATTTCAGTAGAAAAGAGAGACTCGCTTTGTTTTAAACTAACTGTTTGAAAGCGAGATTAAAATCTATTTCATGAAGGACAACAAGCTGCATTTAGCAGCAGTTGTTTATCGGTCGAGTTGTGGTTAAACTGTTAGCATTTTTTTTCGCTTCGTAATACCCCTTATAGGAAAGTTTGTTTACTAATTGAGAAGAAGAACAGTTTTTCCACCCAAGATTGTCCGGAATATGTTGTTCATAAGAGTTTTGTTTTAACTTCAAGCCGTAGATTGTTCACAATTTGATCGCCTACGGCGGCGAAAAACAACCTGTGCAATAAGCGAATAAGCTCGACCGGGAATAAAAGTAGAGCTAAATATCTCATTAATCGTAACCTGTAGTGTACCAAAAAAAACCTCTTTTTTACGAATGAACTTTATTTGCGAATAAGCTAAGGTAATAATTCAACGTTCCCGGGCCGGTCACCCAACCAAGTACTAACCCCGCCGGACTGGGCTTAACTTCGCCTGTACGGGCAGGAAAACTTGTGGTATCTTGATCATGGAATTCAATTACTTCAAATATTTACCTTTTGCTTTCCATTTTCGTCTTTTTCCTGGTTTTTAAATGCCTATTTTACTTGAATATAAGTGGGAAATAACAGAATGAAACGTCTACCATATAAATGAAGACATCACTTCCGATTAGCAGAATTAAGCCATGTTCGGCGGGGTTAGTGCTTGGATGGGTGACCGCCAGGGATTGACTTCTCGTGACTTTTATCGAAGGTTTGCTCTCAAACTTTCTATCTCACTTTTTTAAGGGACAAAAGTCCAAATCAGTAGCTGGTAAATACGTTTACATGAGTTATTTGCCTATTTGTTTCTCCAGAACATACCGCTGCAGTAAACAAAGGCGAAAAACCTTGTCCGCAATAATATAAATAAAAAAAAAAAGGAAGAAAAGAAAAAGTTCAAAAAACCGTGAATTGCAAAAAAGTAGCTGTTTGAGTATTTCGCTTATTCGTGCTTTAATCTATCCTCGCCAGAAAAACGTTTTCTACCGATCGTGATTGAGGCACTTAGTTTTTGGTTGTTTCAAGCTAATGAGCTTCAGATCAAATGCACTGAAGCAAAACAAGGTACGGATAAACAAAACCAAGTTAAAGAAGAAAAAACCTCGTCAAGCTATCTTCCAAGCTGTTTTGTAAATATAAATCCGATCAAAAAATTCGACAGCGAGACAAGGCGATGTTTGCCGAGGTTTCACTGATCGGTGTTAATCGTTGTTAACAGACCTACGGCAGGACATTTGATTTCACGGTCAAAATATCAGTTAAAGATTTTTACTTGCACGGCCACCTAATGTGCAGAGTTTTTAATTCCTAATGATAATTAAGAGGCGCAGTCTGAGGATTCGGGTAAGGTCATTTTTCTTCCTTCTCAATTTGAAAACGTCAAATAATAAGGATTCCCGTTATCTAAACATTGTCATACCCGACCGCGTACCGACATGCATTTCCAACAAAACAAACACGCTCTTATTGACTACTTTTTTGCTCTAGCTTAATGGGACCGGCGGTTGAAATACAAAAGATATTATTGAGGGAAAAAATGAAGTGATAATTTTCAAGCATCGATGTATTTATATGCTTTTTGAATAGTGGAAAAAGCTTCATAGGTCGCCATTACATTCGATAAATTGGCGCCAAAAGTGTTTTTCGCGGGAGAATAATTTACAGATTTAAAGCTTACAAATTTTCATAGTTTTTGAGACTTCTTTTTAAATTAAAGT